>JABUQX010004780.1:0-25220 GCA_015478945.1 Trachelipus rathkii
CTATGGTTATTACATACATGCCGCTGGATAAAGTGAGCAACCGGAAGGCAAGAATCTGAATTTAAATTTTTATGGGACATATCTTTGAATGAAAAGGAAATCGGATGGCAGAGTGAAGAAAGCCAGAATGGCAGGGAAGGTAGAGATGGTGGAATTAAATCTTGTAGATACAAAATGGATTAGGTCTCTTGGAGTGAGCTAGGGTTTTGCATGAGGGTATGTTGTTACCTGTGTTAATTTATAGTAGTGAAATTATGGTATAGAATAAGAGGTATAGATCTAAGGTGCAATCTGTTTGGATGGATACTCTAATGGGTGTGTTAGATGTGAGAATCGATAAAATGAGGAATGAACGTATTAGAAAGTAGTATGGTGTTTAGAAAGGGGTAAATGAGAGAATAAATGAAAGTACATTGAGATTATTTGGTAATGTGGAAAGGATGGATGTTAGTCAGCTGGTTAAACGGATGTAGAGTGGTGAGTGTGCGGAACCGACCGGCTGGAAGACCGAAGAAAAAGTGGATTGAGTCAGTAAAGGAATGCCTGGAGGAGTGAAATGTGAGTCATGGAAGGGAAGGAAGGAGGGGGGTGGACTGGGCAAAGGGATGAAACCTACATTGATGATGTGGTGGTTTATTGTGATTTTGTTTAATAAGTTTAATAAATTTAAAAGTGTATGGTTGGTGTTTTTTTATCTTCCCTCAGTTGGCCTAATAGATAGCCTCATGACATCTTTTCAAATTGTAGATTTCTTAAGTAACACAAATCTGCTACAACGAGATGCCATAGTGAGGGTCCGTCGCGGTCCTGTGAAGCGATGGATTTCCTGATTGCAACGAGTTCTCACTAAAAGGTATAAACGGGGCGGTAAGGCTGGGCTTTCTTTTCGACTTGCGTCATATTCTTCTACTACTTTTCTGTTTCCTGTGCATGGTGCGCATCTTACACCCAGTCTTGGGGAGAAAAGCTGGATGATAGGAGGTTGAGTCGCCGCCTCTCATACGAGAGTGATCGCTGGTTCAACTCCTGAGCAGTTGGAGTGATTTTACCTGGGGGCAAGAATTAAACTCCTGACTGGGTGACACGTTGGTGGGGCTGGTTTGGGATAGCTGGTCTTAAGTTTGATTCTGTGGTCCCTGTGTTACTCCCCTTTAGATAAAGCATCAGCAGTTAGTTAGAGAGAGTATATATATATATATATATATATATATATATATATATATATATATATATATATATATATATATATATAGCAGAAAGAGAGAGAGAGAGAGAGAGGAGAGAGAGAGAGAGAGTTAGGGGAGTGGCAGACACATTGAGGAATCCTAAGCAGCTTCCGGGAAGAAACGCCACCTTATCGTGACAACGCTTTATCTCTTCAACAACTAATATTCATCTATTATTCAAGGTGGTTATTCAAGACCAGAAAATAAGCCCTTCAAATTGGTGACCCCAGAGTGACCAGTGCCACTGGAGAGGCACAATGAACACCATCAAATGTGATTCCGAACACCCATCAAATCACAGAACCACCATCAAATCAAGTTTCTTCTGCTGGGCGCTACTCTGTTCAGTCATCCTCTGCCGTACTTCTCAAGCTTCTGCAGGTGTGGACCAACTGCATGTAAGAGTACAGAGTGGTTGAAGCCTTCTCCGTGACCTTAATGTGTGCACATCTAGCTCTCCCCTGACAGCTACAAGCTACTACCCGACGTCCTTCCAGGTCCGGAGAGCGGAGGAGTGTGCTTGTGACATTTTCACTGGGAGTTCTGTGGCGTCTGGGAGGCTGCTAGCACCACTGAGGAATCCTAAGCAGCTTCTTTGAAGAAACACCACTTTATCGTGACAACGCTTCATCTCTTCAACAACAAATATTCATCTATTATTGAAGGTGGTTACTCAAGACCAGAATTTAACCCCTTCAATATATATATGACCTGTAAGCATTTAAATATTTGAAGTAAGAAAATTAAATCAAGCACAAATTTTTGGATTTTTTGTTTATGTTCCAATTCTTTGCTTCTGTGTGTGTGTGTGTGTGTGTGTGTGTGTGTGTGTGTGTGTGTGTGTGTGTGTGTGTGTGTGTGTGTGTGTGTGTTTAGGCCCTTACATCTGCTGTACTGAGGTTGGAATATTTATTTAAATGTTCTATTTATAAAAAGCAAAATAATTGAGAAAACTAAATAGGTGAAGTAATTAACAAGTTACTAGTCATTCAAGTAGAAATTTTTTAATTTTGTCTCAAGATTTATACTATGAAGCCTAAATCCTATGGAATCTTCCATCTAGTCAATAAAGAATACATCTTATTTCTTAGTGTTTAAGAGGTTCTGCTGATTCTGATTAACTGGTTAAGTGCAGTGGAAAACGTCCCTTACTAAATATGATTTTTTCTCGTGAGCAGTAGTCATTTCCATAGCAATAAAAGTAAAGAAAAAAAAAAATCTTATAGGCTCACCATCTCCAAATTTAATGTGTTTTGAGATTTTATGCCACGTTCTATAATAGAAGTGTCGTACTTGGTCCTTATTTTTAATGACACACGTTGGAAAACCTTTCTTCCGAAATTTTGTCACCAAAAAATTCTGTTGGGGGAAATTTCTTATTAATAAAAATACGTTACCCATTAAACAAAATAGTAGTAGTTAAAGACGAAGAAGAAGAAGAAGAAAATTTTTTTTTTAAATATTAATGTTGAATTTTGCAACACATAGGAAATAAATAAAAAAAATTTAGCAGAAGCTTTTCATTTCTTTTAAATGATGATAAAATTACTGATCTACATAAGAAAAAATAATTACCTGAATAGCTTCGAAATCCTTCCCACACTCATTTAAAGCTTCAAAAAAGACCTTCTTGTCCTCTAAAGACCAAAGTTCCCAAGCTCTTCTTCTCTTTTTTAATTCTCCATTCAGGGACATACCTTTATCATCCCTCTAAATTTTTTTTCATCCTCCTCATCTACATCTATATATATATATATATATATATATATATATATATATATATATATATATATATATATATATATATATATATATATATATATATATATATATATATATATATATATATATACACATACACACACACATAATATTATTATTACATATGAGGAGCAGGAGAGAGAGAGGAGAGAGAGAGAGAGAGGGGGAACAGGATGGAAATGGATGGATGGAGGAGAGGATATATATATATATATATATATATATATATACTCATCATCATCACCCACCTTCTCTCCCCAAAACTTGGGGTAAGGTGGGCAACATGCACTGGAAACATAAAAATAGTAGAAGTATATGAAGCAAGTCGAAAAGAAAGCCCATTCTTACCGCCCCTTTATACCTTTTGGTGAGAACTCATTGCAGTCAGAAAATCCACCCTAGAGCTTCACAGAACCGTGACGGACCCTCACTATGGCATCTCGTCAATATGGGGCTCATCCCTTGGCCCAGGTGGTCCACAACCATCCTTCTCCCACAAAACCCCTCAATTCACTCCTGCTATGCACCTTTTTTCTCGCCTCTTCCAAACTCACATTTCTCTCCTCTAGGCATTCCTTTATTGACTCAATCCACTTTTTCATCTGTCTCCCAGCCAGTCGATTCCCAACACATTCACCACTATACATCTGCTTAACCAACCGACTATCATTCAACCTTTCCACATGACCAAACCATTTCAATGTACTTTCATTTATTCTCTCATTTACCCCTTTCTTCACACCACACAACTCTAATACATTCTTTTCACACCTAACACTCTCCTAAGATTGTCCATCTGAAAACATTGTACTCTAGATCTATACCTCTTATTCCAGACCATAGTCTCACTACTATACATTAAAACAGGTAACAACATACCCTCATGTAACCCTAGCACACTCAAAACTTACTTCCTTTACATCCACAAAGGATTTAATTGCAAAAGACATTCTCCTGCCATTCACAACTTTCTTACTACACTCTGCATCATCCGTTCCCTTTTCATCCAACATATATCCTAAATATTTAAACTCGGACACTTTTCCAGCTGCTCACCATCTAACATAACTTCACACTGAGGACTATCCTCACTCACAACCTCAACCTTACTCTTATCTACATTTACTTTCAAGCCCCTCCTTTTACACACCCTGCCAAATCTCTCTACAAATCCTCTCAAACTCTCTTCAGATTCGCCACACAAAACCAAATCATCCTCATATAATAGGTAGGAAACCCTCCTTTCTCTTCCATTCCCCATTATTCTGACACCATCTACTGCCACCTCCACCTCTTAATTCTTTCATAACCCCATCCATATACAAATTGAATAAGCAAGGAGATATCTGACTAACTCCGCTATTAATATTAAACCAATCACTTTCAACTATTTATTCTTACACACGCTTCACTATCGTCATACATACTTTTGATTCATTTAGAAGCCTACCACCAACACTTGTAAATACTGCAGAAGAACAGGACACAATGTCCGAGAGTATTGCCAATTCTGTGGTAAATGTGGTCATATTTATGATGAATGTTATACAGCACAAAATAAGTGTATATATTGCCAGGAACATGGCCATACAATATCAGATTGCCCGCAGAGAAAAACCAAACAAACAATTTGACTGTACCCTTAGATGCCTTTTTTGTGGTGAAAACCACCTGGGCATAACTTGCCAGAAGAAAACTATTCCTCAAATGGATAAGCAAGTAGATAACTTAAAAACAGAAGTGACAAACGAGTCACCAACAACTCAGAAAATCACCTTACCTAAGTCACAAAGACAAACTAGCTGTGAAAAAAGTAACGAAAAACTGCCAGTCCAAACTATGACTTATGAATTTAACATTTCCAAAACCACTCAATGTTCAAGACAGCCAAAATATTTGTCAATTTATTAGACAACAGAATCAATCCTGATCTTGCAAAATCTTCTACACCTATCTGAGATAAATAAAGATTCTTGAACTGACACAGAAAATTATCAAGAACTTTGTCAGCTAATTACCTTGAATAATCCATAGAAAATGGATTCTATTCACTTTTCAGTATGAATATTAGAAAATATAGATTATAAAATAAGTCAAAGAAACAGATAAAGTTAGCAAAGTTCATGAAAGCGTTCCCCAAAATATGAACATTCACTCCGTTAAAATAATTCTATTAAATAATTTAATCAATAATTCCATTTAATAATACCCCTGAATATTTTATTAAATCTACTCACTTTCAAGTATGAAATATAAGAAAATATAGACCATAAAGTCAGTAAAAGAAAATAGATAAAGTCAGCAAAGTTATTTAAAGTGCTCTCCTTTGATGCTCCAATGATATGCTCCAATCTCTGTCACACAATACCGACTATTTTGTGTTAAATTATGCTCCTTGGATTCACCACTTCTCTCAGGTATAATCTCTATGTTACCTTAAACTATTAATTTGAAAAAATATTCGAATTCTAAATAAATCAATATTAAATCTTTACTTGGTTTCATTCCTAAGAAAGAAAAAACAAAAAACAAATTAAATAAGACCGTACATACTAAATATGGACTTAAACTATAGTAAATTAGCATGGCCTCCCTCTCGAACAGAGTTCCACTACATACCTGTAACTAAATCACTATCAACCGTGAATCCTCACCTACCAATGTATCTACAATCAATCATGACTCTTTAAAAACTGTTCCTTCAGTCAGCCCTACCTTCCCCATTTCTTCTCAGACTAGAATTCATCCGAACTCTGCTATTCTGATACTGTTAGCACATCCCCAGTGCCGAAAGAGCATGTCATTCAATTAAAAAGTATAAAGCAGGGTTCACACTGAAATTTTGAATTTGAATTCCCTGACTTTCCCTGACCAAATCCGCAAATTTTCCTTGACCAGCGTGTTCATTATTTTTGGCGTATAAAATATCTATTAACCATCATTGCAGCCTATTTACTCAGTTCATCATTAAAATTAATTGAAAATTTTACTTCTTTAATTGTTTCATCATCATGGATGAATTTAAAAAAATATTTTTTTTTTTTAGTAATCAGCCTATACCTTCCCCATAGCCGTCCAACTCACTCCTTTTTTATTTTTTCCAAAAGTAAACAAGTTTTATTTATATGAAAAGAAAATAAATTAAAAGCTTACATTAACAGCCTAGGTGAATAAAGTCCACTGTGATCACAAAAGTTCTAAATGGGGAGATTTAGGTTAACTTTTTCTTCTCAAGCATCTGAATTTTTGATTTTATAGTGTTCTCTGTCAAAGCTTTCAGTTTTAACATCTTTCTTTCTCTGCTCTTAAAGTTATAGATCTGTATGGATAATTTTTCTTTTTTCACCCTTTATTATTTCCCTTCTTTATTTTTTTTGGTTCTGTTTTGACTCTTTGAGATGTTCTTCATATCTCCTAATTGGTCAGCTCTTACATTTGTCAAATTTTTTGAGTGATAGGAACTTTATGATTACTTTCATGAGATCTTATAGCATTGTGCACTGTTCTATGAGAAATCAGACTATGTTTTTCAGATAATTCTCCACGAAAATTGCTTAATTTATAGAAAACCCTCCTTCCACTGCGCATTTCCATACGAAAATATCAGTCCTAATTTATAATTTGCAACAATTCTACATAACATTGATTCCCAGGTAACTATAGAAGAAAAAAATCTACTAATTCAAGTCCTCTTAGAAAGTAACAATGCACCATCCAAAAATACTTTGAATTTTAAATTCAAGGGTAGAATGAGTTTCACTGCAAAAGTCCATGGTTAATCACATATTACATTTCATCAGCCCATTTTAAAATTTGAAGCTACCGCACTATCTGGAAACATTAATTTAAATGTTTCCCCTATATTGCACACGAGTTTAAAGACATTTTATCATCCACCACCTTTAATGCCCAATAGTATTTCAGGTCTTGTAACATCATCTTTATGCAAACAGATGAAACTGATTGATAAACTGGTTTTGGTTGGTTATTAAATAGAACACTCTCAGGGTCATTTACAATCGGTTGAGTATGATTAGAAGTTGATGGAATGGCATAATTTTCAGTGCACAAACTTTCACTAATATTTGTATTATTAGAACACACAACGAAAAGTTTTTCAATGATGGTTGATCCTGCTGAGTTTGATTAAATTCAAAATGAGTTTTCCCCTCTTGAATGTGAAACTTCGGCTTGCATCCCATGTTATAGATCAAAGTTCTTTTAAAAATACTTTACAATGCCTTGGAACTATCAGGTCCTTTACTCAACCACCTGATAAACTGTGGGTTTAGTTTGACGTTCAACCACTGGTCGTTAAAGTTAGTTTTTTTGTTTGAAGTCATTTTATAAATAAATAATTAATACCTTCAACTGCACAAAAATCCAAAAATCACTTCGTCAAACTTAAAAAAAAAACAACTCAAAAAGTATAAATCCCTAAAAAGAAATAGATATAAACAGATTAAGTCATAAGTCATACAGTCTAAACACATCCATATACCAATCACCTTCAATCGAAAGGATGAATTTGGAACAACCTCTATGAACAGAATAGGAAGAATAGTAGGTAATAGTGAACTAAAAATAGAAACAGGATAGAAGTAGATTTATGGAATGTCATTCCTCTCCATTTTTTTCATTCACTTATCAAATATATCTCTTATTCCACAATTATACAGTAAGGAAAAAAATATATCAAAAATATGCTACTTGGTCCATGGATCATTCTTCATATGTTTTGAAATTTTAAAATTTCCCTGACTTTCAGCATATCTTAAAACGTTTCCCTGACCAATTTTTTTTTTCCCTGACTTTCCAGAAAGTGTGAACCCTGTAAAGACTTTATCTGGAGTGGAAGAAGTGTCTAAAGAAATAAATAACAAGAATTCTGTAAGACTTCAAACTGCTTTCCAAATCATTTTATGAGTTCAAAACTGACAATAAAACTTACAAACACAGATTTCTGGATGAATTCGTATTCACTCAGATGACTAACAGTGAAGATTCATTGTTTCAATGTTTTTCTGTGTGTCTTTACAAGCATCGTGATGAGCATTTAATATTGCACAAAATAATTGGCGCAGAAATGATACTGAATTGACAGAAATATTATTTGCCAACAAATGGCCAGGCTGGTAGCCAAATTATAGAAAAATTAGAAACATCCAAACAACAAGGATATCCTCCATTTATACATAGCCTCCAAGCTTTTGTGAATCTTTTGTCTGAGAAGGAAATCCTCCTATACATTGGTAAAACACAGCTTCTATACTTTGGAACACAGAGAAAGCAAAGAATTACCACGTTTATTTTGCTTGAACGAAGTTGATTATCGATATCATACACTGAAACAAGTTGCCTGAATAGGCCAAAAACTTCTTAGCGAGCAAAAGGATAACCACCTGATAAGTCCAAAGATGACTCTCAAGATAGATTCGCCTGTAATCAGAAAATTACACAAGACAGCACTGTCTTTCATGAACATACAAATAAAGTATCAGCCCTTGCATCCCAAAACGAGGGGCCTTATGTGATACAGTATAAACCTATCTGGGCAAGCCCTCTAATGACCAACACCGTGTCAAACTCATATTTTTACGTGGATCATCCACCTACTTAAAATGAAAGGTAATCAAAAATTCTTACAACCCACTTGCTTAAATCTGGTGGGGAGAAGTATAAAAGTTTATTTATGACTTCTAAACAGTTCACAATAAATTGATGGAGAACTCTGTCTTCAATGTTACTTACCCTAATATGGCAAAAACTGTCATACATCTTGTACACACCTGTGCTTGGAAACATTCTGAAGCATCAATGAAGCTAAGAAAAAAACATCGATAAAGAAACCTTCATAATCTGCATATCTTGTGATAAAATTAGCTATTATTGTAATAGGATATTATGTACTATTGTCTTATGTTTCTTATGTAATTATAAATGTTGATTGAAATAAACTAAACCCTTATATTTTTTTGTTTTTCTTTATGTTGAAATATTTTTCTAATATATATTTTGATTTTTTTTATTTGACGTTTGTTAATGATGAACAAGAAGCACCTTCGAAAGAAATCAACAAAAGCAACGAAGAAAGTATTTGATATGCATTCTATTTTCCAGGATGTGGTAAATTCATGAATACTCAAACTAAACTTGTAAAGTAACCATACAAAAGTATTTACTGTATATTAACGTTCATTTTTGATGGATTAGCTTGTTTTTGTATTAGATTTAAAATTTTGCAATCATATAAACCCTTACTGCATCAAATTTTGGAAAAGTAACATCCAACTCCAATGATTACACCATCAGGTTTACTAGGTTCATCCTCCTGGGATTGAGGACATACCAAAATGTAACCTTATGCAATAAGAAACTGCTCAAGACATTTGAAAAACACCTAAAGGTCCATAGAGACCAGAGTTAAGTCATCTAGACCATTACTTTCTTCAGAGCCCTAGGATTCTATATCCTACCTTAGACTACCTTAGGTGTCCTAAATTACCACAATATCACATTCATCTGAGAGATTCACCTTATTTAATACTAATCCAGTTTTGTTCAGGTTTAGGCGTCCATCTTCTTTTTTTTTCTTTTGTGATACCACAATGGTCAATAAATTCAGCACTCCGTACCATTTTCTTTTGAGGATTCGAAGATTCCATCTCACCTCTCTTACTATCCATCATGTTATGACAGGTGGGGAGGAAAAATGTAGAGAAATAATTTTGATTAAAAAAAACAAAAAAACATTAAAAGATCATACATTTTCCCTCGAAATTTTGCTTAATGGTTAAACTGTTTGCTGGTAATTAATTTTTATCCAATATGCATATTTATGCTTTATTTTGCTTACTTAATTCCTTATTTTATCTTTTTCATATTTGCTGGAGCTTGTGTGCGTTTGCTTTACCTCATACATCATCCTACTCCTGAATGCCTTTTTGTTGCATGTTCTTACAACTTATTGAGTATCATATGCGTGTCAACTAACCAAGATCAGAATACCGAAGAAAAGATGGTGGCTGAATGTAAGTTAGTTTTAGTATTTTCAACTATTGAACAATTAGGCCATGCATCGAAGATATTCACTTCCAAATATATATTATAGATATATTACGTATTATATATATTGATAAATATATAAAAAAATTACTAATATATATATATTATATATATATATAATATATAATATATATATCTTATATACCATCAGATACCTCTTGGTTCCCAAAAACTGGTGGTGGGGGCAAACATGCACCAGAAAAACAATAGGTTCTTGGTCAGGGGAAATTGAATTATATTATAGAGACCAAACATTGACATATGTCTAAATCAATCTTTTTTCCGTTTCAGAATCTCTATTAGATTTTTCATATCACAAAACAATGATTGTTTCATCTTAACTTTATTAAACTGGTATGTTTCATATTATTTTCATAACTAAATGAATTATCAAATTGATTTATATTATTAATATGAATTTGAAGCAAGTTTTTTAATTATTGTGAACATATTTGCAATCAACAGTCTGTGAGTAGAACTCTCTTCATTTTTTTTAGACTTTTCACCTTGGCTTTTGTGATGGATTGTCTAGCATCCTGCATTTTTCAATTGATACCTGCTTCCTTTCCTAAAGTTGTCCTCAGCATTGACTGAGGTAAGAAAAAACTCAACTCATTTAACATTACATAACATAAAATGCCTTACATGAATATAATAAACAAATTAGCTATATTAATAATAAATTAAAACTTCTTTTTTCTATTTAGGACCGGGGTCAAGGACATCTGTACAATTCACTATTTGAACCGGGTCAGGGACCCTTTGTATCTTCACAACTCTATTTTAAATTAAAACTGGGATCAGGGACCCTTTGTCTCCTTCACTATTAATAACCAGGGTACGGGACCCTCTGACAATTAATCAAACCTTCAAAGTTAAACAGGGTACAAGACCCTCTACTTTATTATTACTAAACCAGGGTACAAGACTCTCTATCATTTTGCCAATCTACTTTAATATAAAATTAAAATTAATTATTCAAAACTTATGACAGTGGAATTAAAACTTCCTCAGTAGGAAGCCGAATTGCCAATTTATATAAATAAAGTCATATAAATCTTACTGAATCTTGCTAAAAACTAGGAAACTGCAGTGTTTTGAAACTGCTTAAACAGTAAGATTGTGAATAACAAATTTAAAAAAGTTAAATTGTTATAATTTAAATAGAATTAAAAAGTGTCTTATATATAAAGAGCTCATTGCTCTAGTGAAGTACCCATAAAACAATGTGGTAATTTATAGTACTATACCTAAAAAAAAAAAACATTTGTGTATATTAAATAAATTAGATAGGGGTTATTATAGAATTAAGTTATTTTTATTATATAATGTGTACAAAACACTAACTTTATAAACATTAATGAAAAAGTAATATAATCTCTTTCTTGGGAATACTCTCAGAAAAACATATTTGGTTTCTTGGTAACATATCTAGCTCTACTAATACTAACATTTCTTTACATTATATTCTACATTACATATTACATTACAGTATTTTTTTACATGTACATAATAAAACTATAAATTTATTGCTTATTATGTTCGCAACCTTTGAGTGTTTTGCATCATCTATGTTTCAAAATCTCTAATAATTACCAGCTTGACAATTTTATGGTAATTGTTTTTACTTTTTATCACCTTGATCTATAGACTGTAAAAAATCATACCTTAATTCTCTTTTTATTCTTTCATGTCTTGTGTTTGCATGCAACTGCATCTCAAATTTCATGAAGAAAAAGACCTTCTTTAAAAGGACCTCAATGCCACAACCAAAAAACAAAGAGAAAAGAAGGATCCACGATCAGTGGTTTCAGCAACTTTAAAGCCAGACAGCATCTCACCTCTGGACAGCGGCCCCTACAAATTTAACAAGTATGTTTTCACTGTACCAATCATGATTATCAAATTAACCAGCTTATTAAACCTTCAAACCCTTAAATCATTTTAATATGTATTTTCTTAACTAAGTGGATTAGAGTGTGCAGATTATCTTAGGCTTTATATGGATATATATATTATTAGTAATATATATATAAATATATATATATAATATTATATATATATATTATATATATAATATATTTATATATATAATATATATATATTATATATATTATATATATATATATAGCTATATATAGTATATGCGTATGTGAAACTCCAATATTCGTCATCATATCACATCCTGAGAGGAAAGAGGATGAATATTGAAATAACGAATATCAAGACAAATTGTTTTTCAGTTTAATTAGAATATTTTAACTCATTTATAATTGTTGTTTTTTAATTATTTCCTTCTTCTTCTAATAAATTTTGTCTATTTTTTTTAATTCTTGAAAAAAAAAAAAAAAAAAAAAAAAAAAATGTACTCCGTAATCCATCTACAAAATCACTGCAAAATACATTCTCACCCGTTTTATTTTGTTTTTTATCGTCACTGCACTTTTTAAGACCCATTTCACTTACAGTATCTGTAAATCATTAACAGTAAAAAAGTTTAATATTAAAAAAAAAAAGTATTAACAAAAGTTATGCAAATCCTTTCAATCACCATTTGAGACTGAACCAATTAATTGATGTCATGGCTATGACCCTTCGGAGAAGGGACAAATATTGATTTTTCTGGCGAATATCAAACAAAAATTTCAAAGAAAAAACAGGATGAATTTCAAAAAAGACTAGTATTGGAGTTCCACTGTGTATATTGCTATGACCTTGCAAAATTGAATTTTAAAGTGTAATTAAAGTTCATAAAAATTTAAGGGGAAAGGGGGAGGGGGTTCTAACCAACCACTACTAAACCCCCTATGCCCATATATATATATATATATATATATATATATATATATAATATATATATATATATTATATATATATAATATTATATATATATATATTATATCAATATATATATACTATATATTCTATACTAATATATTATATATATATAATTATATATATAATATATAATAATATATATATATATATATATATCCTTCTGAGTCCCCCTTATTTAGGGGGTCCATGTCATCTCCAGAAACACAGAAACCTCCACTGGGAAGAGCCACAGGTCTCTTAGGAAGGAAATCTGATATAGTGTACTGTAGGGAGTAAGAGGGGGACACCTTAGAAGGAGGTGATCGACTGTTTTGGGCTCTATTAGGCATCTGCGACAGAGTGGGGAGGAAGCATTTTGTAGTTGAATCTTGTATCTGTACTTCTGCAAATCCGGGTGATGCCTGAACCTCAATCTAGTGAGTGCGATTTTCATCTTTCATGGGAGTGTATTTTATGTTGCTGATATTTCAGGTTGGCAAGAGTTTATGAGGTGATTTGGTGGACGATTGTTGAGGTATAGCTGTGTAAAATATATGAGTATGTTTTAAAAGATGTGTTGATTGGGGAGGGGGATGGTTCTGAAGAGTTTGCCGTAGTAGAGGTCAGGGAAAGAGAAAGGGGATTTTAAACGCATTATGATGTGATCTTGCTGGGAGTGGTGGGTTGGGTCAAGAGCTTTGGCATAGAAGCGAGTTCCTATCATGTCCAAATGATCCTAAGACCTATCGTGGATCAATCTGTAGAGCGAGAGAGTTGCTGGCAAGGGCCCGGGTTCGATCCCTATTCCGGATCCTAGGTAGAGATTACTAGCAGAATTTCCTTGAATAGAGCTATGCTCCTGAGCTGAGGTGTGAACTTTTAAAAAAAAAAAAAAATGGGGAGAATTTTTGTTTCCTCGTGAAGATGGATTCTGACAGCCCATAATTGTTCGAGGGGCAGTATTTGGTATTCTGGTATTTTTTGTATTTTGATTCTATTGGTAGATGAGGTTTGAGGGTACCTGACAGTTGATCCATAGTTGATTGTAGTTCTTGAGAATTGTTTGTATGTAGTTGTCAGTATGGTTGTTTCAGTAAATATCTAGATTTGAATCAGTGTATATTTTCTGAAAAATTTTCTGTTCAAAAAAATTTCTAAGAACAGAAAAGTTAAGTTGAGTAAAGTTTTTTTAAGAAAATTCTTATACCAATAGTAGTGGAATTATGCCAAAAGCTTGCCACTAAACAATTTTCTTAAAAACTTAACTTTTCTGAACTTCAAAATTTTTTTGAACTTAGAAATTTTTTTCAGAAAATATGCACTGATTCAAATATAGAATAATACCGGTTGTTTCATTACTGAAAATGTGTTGAGATAGAGTTCATAGGACATTTAATTTCCGGTTTACTGTGCATATGTTTTGAATACGAGTTGTAAAGGCGAAGTGGCTGTCAAAAGTAATACAGAGTATTTTAGTGTTTTGCTTAGGGGAGGGGGGGATGATGGTGTCATTTAGAGTTACTTCTGGGTGTAATGATGATTATGGTGTCTGTCTAGTATGATGAAAAGTTATAGATGATTTCTCGGCAAAGAGGCTGATATTCTGTTGGCAGACAACCAAGCTTCTAGATGATTTAAGTAAGTCTGTGTATGATTTGTATCCATGGGTACTGAGGGATATGGTTATGGTTATGTCATCTGCAAAGGTTATAAGTTTTGATCTGGGAGATTAAGGGGGTAAGGGAATGTAGCTAAAGAGATTAAGGTCCAATTTCTTAGTTCTAACCAGTTTTGAGATTTGATAGAACACATGTACAGTGCACTCCAGGATATGAATGATAACAATAGGCAATTTCTTTGACAATTTTGTAATGGTGCGATTGAAAACCCCAAAGAAGAGGATAGAGTTCAATTCTGACAAGATCAAAGCCCGAAAAATATCCGACTTATTGGAAACTGTTTGAAAGAAAGTTGTATATATATATGCTACTATATATATATATTATAATATATGATTATCTAATATATACTATATATACTATATATATTAATATATATATAGTATATATATATATATATAAATATATATTATATATACCGTAAAAAAATGGGGTAAAACTGATTAAGCTTTTTCAAAATTTTCAGAAATAAAATTTCATTACAAAGTGAAGACTTACTCTTATGATTATTAATTATAAAATATATGTAGATTAAGTCATTGAAGAGTATTACATGTAAAAAAGAATATATCAACTGTATTATAATGATAATTATTATTGCCCTTAAAAAATGCGGTCCCAATTTTCAATCGGGGGGAAATATGGTATAGATGGGGGAAATTGATATAGTGACAAAAAAATAAGAAATACAATAATATATATAATAATATGAGAACACATCCAAGACCAGAAAATGTTCAATAATACTTATATGAAAAAAAAAAATCAAAAAAATTAAAATATAAAAACTCCAAAAACGTAGTCTTATACATTTTACCCAATTATAGTTTTAGCCATATTTTGTAATTTTAACCTCATCAGTATTACTTATACTTCTACAGTGCTCATTATTTGTTTGGAGCAATTATCTGAAAAAAAATGAAGGAGAGAAATTTTAGTTTGGTAGAGAAAATTATGAACAAAATTTATGAGTCCGAAAAAAAAAAATATTAAAATATTTTACAAATTTTATATATTATTATCCTTAATTAAACTAAAAAAAGGGTGATTAAAGATTGTCTCAGAAGACAGCTTTAAAAAATGTATAATAATTATAATAATTGTAAGAAATATAATTTTGAATTTTTAAATTTTTGGGGGCATGTTTTCATTTTCCCCGAATAGCTTATGCCATTTTACACCGGTTTAGTTTTAGACATTTTTCTTACACGTCCATATTACTGTTAATTTTTAACATCATCAGTGCTTACGATAGATAATTTTTACAAACTAAATAATTGTTTGAGCATTTATTCTGAATAAATTGAATGTAGGAACTAGTTTGTAAGAGGCAAAATCCATGAAAAATATACTTCCGAAAAAAAAAATATTAAACATATTTAGACATCTTATCTTAATTATCTTAATTAAACTACACATTTCCACCTCCCATATTAAAAATTCTTTCAGATACTGCTTTACAAATAAATTGTATATAAATTACAACCTTGTACCATAAATTTTTGAAATTTAAATTTTTTGGGGGATTTATCTTTTTCCCCGGGTTTACCAATTTTACCCCGATTTATACGGTATTTATATATATATATATATATATCTATACTATTATACTAATATAGTATATAATATATATATATATATATATACTATATACTATATTATATCATATATATATATATTAGTATAATTAATATATAATATATGATATTATATTATATAATATATATTATTATATAATTATATATTATAATATATATATATTATTATATATATATAATATATATATATATAATACTATGATTGGTTAATACATATCAAATTTCAACAGCATTTTGTTACAGATTAACTAATAAATATTATTAATGTCTAAAATCTAAAAATTTTAGCATAAAATTTTCAAGTTTCTAACAATTTCTGTTATTCTCTCTTTTTTGTGTTGTGGGGGGGGGGGGGAAATACATTACATGGTGCTGAACTAATCAAATTTTTTAGTGTATTGCCACTTGATGTTGAAGCATCTAATTATTTTTCTTCTCTCTCTGTAATTATGACAATGCTCTTATTCTTTAGGTGGCGAAGATAGGAGCGATGTCTTTTTTTCCGATGAAAATTAAAAAATTAAAATTGCATGTGATGATAAAACAAATAGATAATAAATAGGTAGGTTTTTAGTTTTATGAAAATTGTTTAGTAGAATTCATATGTACAACAAATATAATTAATATATCATATATATATATATATAATTAATATATATATATATATATATATATATATATAAATTATATTATATATTTTTTATATCATATATTATAGTATATATATATATATATATATATATACTAGAGAGAAGAGAGAGAGAGAGAGAGAGACAGAGAAGAGAGATGAGAGAGATAGAGATTGAAAATATAATAGGAGAAGAAAGAAAGATAGAAATATAGAGACTTGAGCGAGAGAAAGATAGAGAGAGTAGAGAGAAGAGAGAATGAGAGAGAGAGAGGAGAGAGAGAGAGAGAGAGAGAGAGGAGAGGGAGGGGGAGAGAGAGGAGAGAGAGAAGGAGAGAGAGAGAGAGAGAGAGAGAGAGAGAGAGAGAGAGAGAGAGAGAGAGAGAGAGAGAGAGAGAGAGAGAGAAGAGAGGAGAAGAGAAAGAGAGAGAGAAGAGAGAGAGAGAGAGAGAGAGAGCGAGAAGAGAGAAAGGAGAGAGAGAAGAGAGAGAACAGAGAGAGACGAGAGAGAGGAGAGAGAGAGAGAAGAAGAGAGAGAGAGAGTAGAGAGAGACGAGAGAGAGAGAGAAGGAGAGAGAGAGGCGAGAGAGAGCAGAGAGAGAGAGAGGAGACGAGAAGAGAGAGAGAGAGAGAGAGAGAGAGGAGCGAGAAGAGAGAGAGAGAGAGAGAGGAGAGAGAGGAGAGGGGAGGAGAGAAGAGAGAGAAAGAGAGAGAGAGAGAGAGCGAGAAGAGAGAGAGAGAGAGAGAGAGAGAGAGAGAGGGTTAGAGAGAGAACCACTGATATAGATGATCTGAGAGAAAAGAGAGGGGGAAGAGAGAGGAGAGAGAGGAGAGAGAGAGAGGTGGAGAGAGAAGAGAGAGAGAGAGAGAGAGAGAGAGAGCAGAGAGAGAGAGAGAGCAGGAGAAGAGAGAGAGAGAAGCAGAGAGGAGATCAGAAGAGAGAAGAGAGAAGAGAGAGAGAGAGAGAGGAGAAGCAGATGAGAGAGAGAGAGAGAGAGAGAGAGGTTTTTAATACTCTTGACGTGATTTAGGAAGAAGTATTAAGAAATTCAAAATATAGTAAATCTTAAAGTAGATTGAATTATGGAAAAAAAAAGTATTCTGGAGATTATATATATTTTATTCAATCCAACAAAAAGTATGTGATCATTATTTGAAATGGAAAGTGTTGGCCATGTGAGAATCTAAATTTCAGTTTAACCATTTAAGTTCAAGCAATTAAAGCAAGTTTACATAAGGTACTTTATAATTTCATTATTAAATCATTTAAGGTTATTGATGATGTGATAAATATTTGCAAAGTTTTAAAAGGAGAGCCTATTTTAAACAATGGATTTTTACATATTTTTAAAACTTCAAAAGTATAATTCCCGTTATCTCTTAATTCATTAATTCAATTTTTCAGTGAGTGAATATTGTTACATTACGAAGAACATCAACCATTTCAATAGAACTTTTACCTATATTAAAAAAGTCAGGATGCATGTTACAATATATTGTGATAATCAATAAATAAAAATATAATTGGAAAAATAAGTGGAATGAATAGGCCCAATAAAATATAAAATAAATAAAATTACTGGAATACAAACTACAGTAGCCTAACTATATATATATTATAGTATTATATAATATATATATATATATATATATATATACTACATATTATATATTAATATATTTATATTATAATATTATATATATATATATAGTATATATATATATATAATATATATATATATATATATATAATATAATATATATATATATATATATAATATATACTATATATATAGGGGTGGCGAAAGGAAGCACAGACAGCAAACGCTTCACGGGATAGGAAGGAGAGGCAAGGGGTGACGACCAGAGGAGGTGGGCGATGGATGAATAAAGGAGGATGCTGGAGGAGGGAGGAAGATGAGAGAGGAGAGAGGCTATAGGGGCGCTGAAGCGAGAGATAGAGTGTGGGTGGAGGGGTGGGTCTAGAGGGCCAGAGCATGAGCGGCTGAGCCGATTAGTGAAATGAGAGAGGCTGTACGTGACCACTATCCCACCCGCCTCAAGCAATCCGGGGGGGAAAAAAAGTGCCTGTTTAAAATAAAGATATGAATAGAATAAATTAAATCATATATATCTATATTGATATATACTATACTATCTCTATTATTATAATCATCATATATATATATATATATACTATATATATATATATATATATAGGTATATATATATATAATATATATATATATACGTTTAACAATAATATATATATATATCATATAATAATAATATATACCTATATACACCTATATATATACTTATATATATATATATATATTATAAACTAAACAAAATAAAAAATTACTATTATACAAACTATATATAGTTTAATAATTTAATAATAATATGACTGAAGCAAAAGTATTTTTTTTTTTTTTCTAGAACAAAAATACTATATATATAGTATTATATATATATATATATAATATATATATACTATATATATATACTATATATAAATATAATATATAATAATAATTATATATATATATATATACTTATATATATATATAATATATAATATATATATAATATAACGTAAGTATATATATATATTATATATATATATATATATATATAATATATATTATATATATATATATATACTACTAATTACTATATATACTCATTTATAAGTAAACTATCATAACTATATATATACCATACATATATATATATATATACTATATCTATACACGATTATACGTATATATATAATACTAACCCATTATATATCAATACTAATAACACGCTATATAAAGTATATATACGATATATATAACTTACATAATATATAATATATATATATAATATATATATACCGATATATAAATATAACCTTTACATTTTTTTACAATATATAATATATATATATATATGATATACCTATCAATAATAATATTACTACATACTATATATATATATATCATATACTATATTAATATGACTATATATAATACCATTTACTATATATATTGATATATATAATATATATTATACTATATATATAGCTATATTTACTAAAAAACAAGAAGCAAAAAGATGTTAAGTCTGAGGAAAAGTTTAGTATTCATTTACCTTCTGATTCATGAAGAAGGCCCGAGTAAACAGAGCCTTTTTATTCACTGCACATCTATAACTTCATTCTCATCAACAGATGGCAAAAAATCAATCTTTTTGTTCTCAAAACACTTTTAAACTTACATGATGATGATGCAAAGGTTGAAGAGAAAAAAAATTATTTTTATATAGCCTACAGTACCTATATATTTTCTATTTATCATTTGAAATACAAAAAAAAACTGAAAAATGATTTACTTACATATTGCTGGCAATATAAACAATTATATACTCTAATACAAATTTTTTACCCAACTGCTTTACTTTGTTTTGCATTTTCAATAATCCGTAGCCTTACCTTGTGGATTGGTTAGTTCATTTTAAATTTTCCTTTGGGCTTGGATAGCTCTTTCTTTGCGTTTATTCCCATTATGTCTATCATCAATTATTTTCATTTAAAATATATTGTAAAATATATAAATTACAGTAATTTTCAAAAAAATAACTAAATTTGTATTTTAAACCAAGATTTAGCACTGGAACATACGTGTCCAAATTGCCGAACAATGGTTCTAGAATCATAATTTATGTTAATACTATAATATATTAATATATATCTAATATATATATTATATGGATATTATTATTATATATATATATATATATATAATATATATATATATATTATATATATAACTATATCTATATACTAGCCTAGACTAGTGACATATATATATCATAATAATATAATATATTAATATAAACAATGACCCTCAGGACCATCGTTACTCAAAAAAAATAATTTCGTCTATGTTACTGGCGGAAAAAGTAGTTACCTGTTTATCGGTTATTTCGTTTCTCTTTGAAAGGAAAAAGTAATGAAAGCTCTTGTATTACTCCGTACTTATTAGCTTTTTAGGACTATGAAATATTTAACTACGGATTAACCTTAGGTCAACTTAGTGGTTTATTGTGTACTATATGTAATTTCATCCATTATAATTATTATTAAAAAATGCATACCCTCATGTAAGACCCTAGGCGCACTCAAGACTTAGTCCCTTTACATCAAACAACGATTTTAATTATTGCACCAGCCACCTTCCTGCCATTCACAACTTCCTTACTACACTCTGCATCATCCGTTCCCTTTTAAATATTCCAACTATAATATATACCTAAATATATTTAAGACCTCAGACACTATGTCTCCAGCTATTCCATCCACCTAACACATAAACTTTAAACTCGAGAACTGTCCTCACTCACAGATCATTAACCATGATACTACCTTATCTACGTTTTGCATTCAAAACATCTGCCTTTTACACATCCTGCCAAATCTCTCTACCAAATCCTCCTCAAAACTCCAGATTTTTTTCACCACACAAAACCCAAAACATCCCGCAATTACTATATATTATATATATTATAAATAATAAGGTATTAACGTAATAACTTTGCTCATTCCATTTCTATCTATATCCAGTCTCTTCAATCCATTTACATAACATCCTCATCTTCTCTATGCCACACGTCCCCCTTATCCTTAACTTATCTTTGCATAACACCTATACATACTATTAATTAAACTAGTCGTAGTACAGTAATGAATAATCTAAGAAGAGATAATTCAATTACAGACCAACCCTGCCTCACTCCGCAATTAATATTAAAACAATCCTACTTGTTTCAACATACTGTGCATTATTTTCTCTTTCAGCACACGCCTTCCGATGTTTACTAGGCCTTTATGTCTCTTTTCACCTATAATATACTGTGCTCGTTTTAGTCGCTGATTCCAGTGTTGCCGGAATAAACTTTCCCTTACTCCAGCGCGAAACCAAATAATCTTTAAATCGAATACCACACACCGCATCCAATCGCATAGAGCGTTGCATGCTCCTTGTGATTTTCAGACCAATCAGAGAGTTATTCTATTTGTTTACTTCGATATTTCAGTTATACTGCCCCTGGCAATTCTAAACACCCGCCTGAAGTCGAAAAAGTATACTATCCCAAAAATATTACCTAAATTTACACCTATGTTATTCCTTCTTAACTAACTCTGAACTTCTTCTCGAATATCCTTATTTGTGTGCAATTGTAAAGACATTTCGATCCACACTTTATTCCTCTACCACTTATCTTAATCTTACACTCTTGTTGTGTTTCTCTCATTCATCCAACCAATATTTAAAAGTTCCCTTCTTCAGATCTCTACTCGAAGACTCTGCACTCTGCTTTGCTGTGTGACGTAATCCAATAAATATGCCGTACTTCGATGAATATTTTATGGAGACGTTTATTCCCTATAATACCTCTCCCCCTCTGATATTATCCGTTGAGCACTCTCTGCCCCAAAAAGTGCATAATATCCGCGGCTTATATAATTCGTACAAGGTGTCAACGTTTGGTTAACAACATTAGAGTACTCCACAAATTACACATAAAATATATAAGAAAAAAAAAAAAGAATATGCTGGATTACTCTCTCCTCACATAGAGAATGAACCACTCGCAAATTACCAAACCCAAATTTAATATCACCTCATACCTACGCTTACCATAGAGCCCCATATACACAAGGAATCTCTCCCAAAATACTATTACCAGATCAATCCTAATACCCATCTCCCTTTCCCTCCATTTTGATAATATTAAGAGTGCATTTCGCGTATATCTTATATTTCACTTGCATGACCTTAATAAGACCCAATTATAACTAGTTTCTTTTATTATCTTTTTCGGTACGCTTTCACCCAAATATAATAATTTAACCTTACTCATATATTATAATATATTATTATACTTATATATTTACTTTAACTAATGACCTTTATCTTCTAATTAAATAATACCTATTACTCTATCTTATGCATCCTGACCAATATACCAACTACCACTAATTTACTATAATCATCACTTCAATATATATTGTTAACTTGTACTCCATAATGATTATTGATAGATTTTCGATAGATAAGTACGTTTTACTTCACACATATCATGATATAACATAACATATATACTTTTATATTAGATTATCCAATATTTTCATAATAAGTATATTTTTATTAAACCTATAATCATATATAATCCCAACACCATATATTATATCATATAACACCTATTCTCCATAGATAAGACTCCTTCCTTACTCACAAATCACAATTACATAATCCGACTACACACTCGAGAACACACAACGACTTTCGGCTCACACAAAAATGCGACTCAACATACATCAAATCAAACTTTAAATGATGGAATAAAGAAAACAGTATGTCCCCCTCACCAAACAATCATCAATTCACTTTATCACGCCACCGGACCGGTCCGTTAAAACTTAGAACTCCATCCTCCCAGTTCTACTTTAAACAACTATGTTTGTCCATACTCTTCAACACACACTCATCATCAACCTTCGTAAGAAATCCTCCGCAGGCGGGAAATTTTTGCATTTCATTTTATATAGGTATGATAGTTAAATGAAAATACTACCTATGCTACATTAGTGGTAGTCCACTCGTAATAATCACAAAATACTCACCGATTACTAACAACAAGGCGTTTACAATACATTGGTCAAAACAAGGAAATTTACCAGAGATATTTAAATCCTGTAATCATATCCTGTTTTTTTTATTACTCGTATCAATGGCCCACATGTACATTCCCCAGATCAAAACAACAAACAGAGCATCCACGCTAGTACACATATCCCAAAAATATAAAATAGTCAGCTCCGGCAGCAATTCTGGTTAACACAATGCCTTTCATAGCCATGGCCACCTGACTTACTCTTACAACACTATAAGAGTACAAGTTGACGTGAATATTAGTGTACGAAGTGCCAAAAAACAACAATCGATCGAGATTAGACTGACAGATCCTAATGGCTCTACAGAAATATAACAAATACGAGCCCTCGCACACATCATACATACTGTACATGAACAATCCTAAAAACATCCTATACTAGTACTCGTTAAATGAACAGCTCACATGTAAATGGGCAGTCAAGGAAGTGCGATCACCACACTAAATCAGTACCCCAAAACAATTCAGATATATATTATCTTCAGTAAGACGCAATATAATAAATAAACTATTACAAAATAAATACATACATACATAATACAATAATAAAAAAAAAATAACAAAAAAAACTATAATTACACATTCAGGTCTGTTACTTTATACACTAAAAACGATAGGGCCACCTTAGCTCAAGTTTGTATTAAGTGGCGATCCGTCCTTTACCAACAAAAATTCTGGCACGGAATTAGACCCGTCCTACACTGTAGGCAAGTTAGAGGACAAACTAAACAAAGACACTAACAGAAAACTACTTAAGACGTAGAACACCAAAAAATATTTTAAACAAACACCCACCAGAAACGGCACCAGAATTCAACTCTCTACCAAGAACCAGCCAGTCATCCTTGGCCAAGAATTAAGTGCTGCCACCCCCTAACTTACAATATTTACAACACAGATTCAACTCAACCAAACCACTAGAAAAATCTGTCAAAAACTGTAGCCAGGTCCCGGAAAGCACATCTCACTTTTTTTCTCTCCGGTCTATCTAAACTCTCAACCAGACCAATTTGACACATCTTCAGCCTTGGAAATCTTCTGGAGGAGGCCCGTTGCGTCAGCGGGAGTAGTATAGGGGCACAACTACCGCTAAAACCGCACTACCGGAAGTTGCAAACCGGATGTTGCATGCAATGTTGCAATGTTGCCAAGCAACATTTTGCAACATTGCTGTTTTTCAAGCTTGACGTGTCAAGGATAGGGTTTTAAGGTCGTGAGACGAATTTAAGTTCCGGAAGACCGACTTCCGAGGTTCTGAGCCTGAACTCAAGGATTTTAGCCCCAAAGGAGACGGAGCCCCAAAGGCTTTTTGGTTCCTAGGAAGGTTTAAATGACTCGATAGACTCATTTTGATGGTTCCAATGATTATCGTGATCGATTACCCCTAAATACCGATCTTCCCTCACATCGAGTCTTTCACGTGCTCTGGTTGTATAGCACTGAAAAATGTAATCGAAAAGAAAATAATA
The DNA here is from genome assembly GCA_015478945.1 of Trachelipus rathkii. Taxonomy (NCBI): domain Eukaryota; kingdom Metazoa; phylum Arthropoda; class Malacostraca; order Isopoda; family Trachelipodidae; genus Trachelipus; species Trachelipus rathkii. The sequence continues at coordinate 24,967 of JABUQX010004780.1, forward strand.
CTTACAATAATTATCATTCGATTAATCGTATTGGTAGTATAGGACCTAGTCACTCGTCACACCCTCCTCCCTCAACCCACTTTTTTTTTATGTGTGTCCGTATTTTATTTGATGAGAGGAAGATAAGATTAATAGGTCTGAAACTTTGTAAATATGGTCTATTAGTATGTGTAAACTGAATCACACACGCGATTTTGGTGACCCTAGGTCACCCCTTAAAGGGTGCTGCCACCTTCAGCGCCAAGGTCAAATTC
>JABUQX010004781.1:0-37500 GCA_015478945.1 Trachelipus rathkii
TAACCTTGCAATCAAATTGTAAATAATAAAATACCCCTAATGTATTTTCACCATGCTAGGATAGAATCCTGGACCCTAGCAGATGAGCGTGCATGTGTTATGGTATTATTATACGACGAGACAAAAGAGAAAACGAGAATACTTCTACTGTCCAAAGAGAAGAGCATTACTACGGTTCCTCCCACTCGCACTCAAACGTAGGGTCAAACAGGGTACCGGCATGGTGAATAATAATACCATAACGCGGGTTATATATGTATAGATGAAATTACAAATAATTTTAACCTTGCAATCAAATGTAATTGAAAAAACCCCCTTAAGGTAGTTCACCATGCTAGATACGAACCTGCCGGACCTAGAGATGAGCGTGCATGTGTTTGAGCACTTCGCTACGACGAGACAAAATGAGAAACGAGAATACTTCTACTTGTCAAGAGAGCATTACACGGTTCCTCCGCTCGCACGTCGAAACGTAGGGCAAACAGGGGGTACCGCGCATGGTGAATAATAATATCATAAACCGGGGGTTATTATGTATAATGAAAGGCAAATAATTTAACCTTGCAATCAAATTTGTAATGTAAATACCCCCCTAATGTATTTTCACCATGCTAGGAAACGATCCTGGACCCTAGAGATGAGCGTGCAAAGTGTTTGCCACTACGCTACGACGAGACAAAAGAGAAACGAAGAATACTTCTACTGTCCAAGAAGAGCATGACTACGGTTCCTCCGCTCGCACTCGAACGTAGGGTCAAACAGGGTACCGCGCATGGTGATAATAATACCATAAACGGGGGTTATATGTATTAATGAAATGCAATAATTTAACCTGCAATCAAATTTGTAATTGTAAATACCCCCTATTATTTTCACCACGCTAGGATACGAATCCTGAACCCTAGCAGTGGAGCGTGCATGTGTTTGACCACTTACGCTACGACGAGACAAAGAGAAACCGAGAATAATTCTACTGTCCAAGAAGAGCATTACTACGTTTCCTCCCCGCTCGCACTCAACGTAGGGTCAAACAGGTACCCGCATGGTGTAATAATAATACCATAAACGGGCGTTATTATGTATAATGAATGCTAGGATATAACCTTCCAATCAAATTTGTAATTGTAAATACCCCGTAATGTATTTTCACCATCTAAGATACGAATCCTGGACCCTAGCAGATAGCGTGCAAGTGTTTGACCATACGCCAAGACGAGACAAAAAGAAACCGAGAATACTTCACTGTCAAGAAGAGCATTACTACCGGTTCCTCCCGGCTCGCACTCGGACGTAGGTCAAACAGGGTACCGCGCATGGTGATGGAATACTAATAAATAAAATTATTAGTATAATGAAATGCAATAATTTTAACCTTGCGAAATCAAAAATTTTGTAATTGTAAATACCCCTAATGTAATTGTTCATATGCTAGGATACGATCCTGGAACCCTAGCAGATGAGCGTGCCAGTGCGTTTGACCACTACGCTACGACGAGACAAAACAGAAACCGAGAATACTTCTACTGTATCAAGAAGAGCATTACTACGTTCCTCCCGCTCGCACTCGAAATTAAGGTCAAACAGGGTACGCGCATGGTGAATAATAATACCATTTAAACCGGGGGTTATTATGTATAATGAAATGCAATAATTTTAACCTTGCAATCAAATTTTAATGTAAAACCCCTAATGTATTTTCACCATGCTAGGATACGAATACCTGCGACGCCTAGCAGAATTGAGCGTTCATGTTTGACCCCACTACGCCGACGAGACAAAAGAGAAACGAAGAATACTTCTACTCAAGAAGAGCATTACTACGTTTCCTCCCGCTCGCATCTCGAACGTTAGGGCCAAACAGGGTACGCGCATGGTGAATAATAAATACCAAGAAAACCGGGGGGTATTATGTATAATGAAATGCAATAATTTAACCTTGCCCAATCAAATTTGTATTGTCAAATACCCCCTTAAATGTATTTTCACCAGGCAGGATACGAATCCCCATTTCCCCCTCCCCTCCCCCATGGACCCTAGCAGATCGAGCGGCGCATGTGTTTGGACCACTCGCTACGACGAGACAAAAAGAGAAACCGAGAATTCTACTGTTCAAGAAGAGCATTACTACGGTTCCTCCCGCTCGCCCACTCGAACGTAGGTCAACAACAGACGGTACCGCGCATTGGGAATAATATTCATAAACGGTTATTATGTATAAGGAATGCAATAATTTTAAGCCTTGCAACAAATTTGTTAATGTTAATTCCCCCTAATGTATTTCACCATGCTAGGATACGAATCCCTGCGACCCAGCCGAACGCACATTGTTGTTTTGACCACTTATTCTACGACGAGACAAAAAGAGAAACCAGGAATACTTCTACTGTCCAAGAAGAGCATGACTACGGTTCTCCCGCTCGCACTCGAACGTAGGGGACACAAGATACCGCGCATGGTGAATAAAATACCATAAACCGGGGGGTATTATGTATAATGAAATGCAATAATTATTGCATTTGAATCAAATGTGTAATTGTAAATACCCCCTAATGTATTTTCACCATGCTAGGATACGAATCCTGGGACCCTTAGCAGATGAGCGTGCAGTGTTTGACCACTACGCACGACGAGACAAAGAGAAAACCGAGAATACTTCTACTGTCCAAAAAGCATTACACGGTTCCTCCCCTCCACTCGACGTAGGTTCAAACAGGTACGCGCTGGTGAATAATTAATACCGATAAAAACCGGGGTTATTATGTATAATGAAAATGCAATAATTTTTAACCTTGCAATCAAATTATTTTAATTGTAAAAATAACCCCGATAATGTATTTTCACCATGCTAGGATGACGAATCCTGCACCCTAGCAGATGAGCGTGCATGTGTATGACCACTACGCTACGACGAGAAAAGGGAAACCGAGAATACTTCTACTGTCAAAGAAGGAGCATTTACTACGGTTCCTCCCGCTCGCCACTCGAACGTAGGTAAACCCAGCGGTACCGCGCATTACAATATAAATTGCTTTTAAGTTATGCTTAGATATAATGAAATGCAATAATTTTAAACCTTGCAATCAAATTGTAAATTGTAATACCCCCTAATGTATTTTCACCATGCTAGGTACCCTGGACCTAAGCAGATGAGCGTGCATGTGTTTGACCACTACGCTTCGACGAGACAAAAGAGAAAACGAGAATACTTCACTGTCCAAGAAGAGCATTACTACGGTTCCTCCCGCCCGCACACTCGGGCGTAGGGTCAAAAGGGGTACCGCGCATGTGAATAATAATACCAAGAACCGGGGGTTAATATGTATCATGAAATGCAATTAATTTTAACCTTGCAATCAAATTTTAATTGTAAAATTACCCCCTAATGTACTTTTCACCCATTGCTAGGATACGAATCCTGACCCTTAGCAGATGAGACGTGCATGTGTTTGACCACATACGCTACGACCGAGACAAAGAGAACCGAGAATACTCTACTTTGTCAAAGAAGAGCGATTCTACGGTTCCTCCGCCGCACGCGGAACGTTAGGGTCAAACAGTGGGTACCGCGCGATGGTGAAATAATAATACATAAACCTGGGGTATCATGTATAATGAAAGCAATAATTTTGTTACGAAATTACAATATAAAATGTAAATACCCCCTAATGTATGTTCACCATGCAAGGATACGAATCCTGGACCCAGCAGATGAGCGGCATGTGTTTGACCACTACGCTACGGCGAGACAAAAGAGAAATCCGAGAATAGTTCTACTGTCCAAGAAGAGCCTTACTACGGTTCCTCCCGCTCGCCAACGTAGGGCCAAACAGGGTTACCGCGCATGGTGAAATAATAATACCATAAACCGGGGGTTATATGTATAATGAAATGCAATAATTTTAAAATTTTCATATTCAAATTTGTAAATTGTAAATACCCCCTAATGTTACATTAGCCATGGTAGGATACGAATCCTGGACCCTAGGAGATGAGCGTGCATGTGTTGACCACTTCGTCGTAGCTGGTGGTCAAAACACATGCACGCTCATCTGCTTAGGTCCACCCTGTATCCTAGCATGGTGAAAATACATTAGGGTATTTACAATTACAAATTTGATTGCAAGGTTAAAATTATTGCATTTCATTATACATAATAACCCCCGGTTTATGGTATTATTATCACCATGCGCGGTACCTGTTTGACCCTACGTTCGAGTGCGAGCGGGAGGAACCGTAGTAATGCTCTTCTTGAACAGTAGAAGTCTTCTCGGTTTCTCTTTTGTCTCGACGTAGCGTAGTGGTCAAACACATTGCACGCTCATCTCTTAGGATCCAGGAGTCTATTTCCAAAATAATCAAAAAATTACTTAGGGGGTATTTACAATACAAATTTGATTGCAGGTTAAAATTATTGCATTTCATTATAATAATAATACCCGGTTATGGTATTATTATTCACCATGCGCGGTACCTGTTTTGACCCTACGTTCGAGTGCGTAGCGGAGGAACCGTAGTAATGCTCTTCTTGACAGTTAGAAGTATTCTCGGGTTCTCTTTTGTCTCGTCGTAGCGTATGTCAAACACATGCACGCTCATTGCTAAGGTCCAGGATTCGTATCCTAGCTGGTGAAAATACATTAGGGTATTTACATTACAATTTGATTGCAAGGTTAAAATAATATTGCATTTCATTATTACATAATAACCCCGGATTTATGGTATTATTATTCACCATGGCGGACCCTGTTTGACCCTACGTTCGAGTGCGAGCCGGAAGAACACCGTAGTAATGCTCTCTTGAACAGTAGAAGTATTCTCGCTTTCTCTTTTGTCTCGTCGTAGCCCCCCCCTTTAGTGGTCAAACCACATGCACGCTCACTCTAGGTCCAGATTCGATCCTAGCATGGTTTGAAAATACGATTCAGGGGTATTACAATACAAATTTGATTTCTGGGTATAAAATTATTGCATTCATTATACAATAATAACCCCCGGTTTATCGGTATTATTATTCACCATGCGCGGGACCCTGTTTGACCCTACGTTCGAGTGCGAGCGGAAGGAACCGTAGTAATCTCTTCTTGACAGTAGAAGTATTCTCGGTTCCTCTTTTGTCTTCGTAGCGTTAGTTGTCAAACACATGCACGCACATCTGCAAGGATTCGATTCCTAGCATGGGAAAATACATTAGGGAGGTATTACAATTACAAAATTGATTGCAAGGTTAAAATTTTATGGCATTTCATTATACATAATAACCCCCGGTATATGGTATTTTTATTTACCATGCGCGGTACCTTTTACCCTACGTTCGAGTGCGAGCGGGAGGAACCGTATTAAAGGCTCTTCTTGGACAGTAGAAGTATTCTCGTTTTCTCTTTGTCTCGTCGTAGGCTGTAGTGTCAAAACACATCGCCACGCTCATCTGCTAGGGTCCCAGGATCGTATCCTAGCAAGAAGAGCATTACATTAGGGGGTATTACAATTACAAATTTGACTTCAAGGTTAAATTATTAATATTTTGCATTATACATTAATAACCCCCGGATTATTGGTATTATTATTCATCCATGCGCCGTACCCTGTTGACCCACGTTCGAGTGCGAGCGTGAGGAACCGTAGTAATGCTCTTCTTGGACAGTAGAAGTATTCTCGGTTTTCTCTTTTGTCTCGTCGTCGCGCCGTAGTGGTCAAAAACACATGCACGCTCATCTGCAGGTGCTCCAGGATTCGTGATCTAGCATGTGAATAATCATTAGGGGTATTTTACAATTACAAATTGATCTGCAAGGTTAAAAATTATTTGCATTCATTATACATAATAACCCCCGGTTTATGGATTATTATTCACCATGCGCGAGTAGTAGGAAGTTCGAGGCGAGTCGCGGAGGAACCGGAGTAATGCTCTTCTTGGCAGTAGAAGTAGTCATCCGGCTTTCCTTTGTCTCGTCCGTAGCGTATGGTCAAACACATTGCACGCTCATCTGCATAGGGTCCAGGATGCGAATTACCTAGCTATGGTTGAAAATAACAGTTAGGGGGTTATTACATACAAATTGATGGCAAGGTTTAAAAAATGCATTTCATTTATACTTAATAACCCCCCGGTTATGGTATTATTATTCACCATGCGCGGTTACCCTGTTTGGCCCTACGCCATTGCGAGCGGGAGGAACCGTAGTTAATGCTCTTCTTGGACAGTTAGAAGTATTCTCGTTCTCTTTTGTCTCGTCGTAGCGTAGGTCAAAAAAAAATCACCAACCCTGGCTAGGGTCCAGGATTCGTATCCTAGCATGGGAAAATACATTAGGGGGTAGTTACAATTACAAATTTTATTCAAAAACAGGTTAAAATTATTGCATTCATTATACATAATAACCCCCGGTTTATTGTATATTATCATCATGCGCCGGTACCCTGTTTGACCCGTACAGTTTCGAGTGCTAGCGGAGAAACCGTAGTAATGCTCTCTTGGACAGTAGAAGTATTCTCGTTTCTCTTTGTCTCTCGTAAGCGTAGTGTCAAAAACATGCACCTGCATCTTGCCTAGGGTCCAGGATCGTATCTAAGCATGGTGAAAAAAAAACAGTAGAGGGGTATTTACAATAACAAATTTGATTGCAAGTTAAAAATTATTGCATTTCATGGTAGTGACATTAATAACCCCCGTTTATGGTTTATTATTATCACCATTGCGCGCGGCTACCCTGTTGACCCTACTTCGAGTGCGCAGCGGGAAAGGCGAACCGTAGTATTGCTCTTCTTGGACAGTAGAAGTATTCTCGGGTTCTCCTTTTGTCTCGTCGTAGCGAGTGGTCAAACACATGCCACGCTCATTCGCTTAGGGTCAGGATTCGTATCCTAGGCCATGGTGAAAATCATTAGGGGGTATTTACATTACAAAATTTGATTGCAAGGTTAAAATTATTGCATTTTCATTATACATAATAACCCCCCGGTTTATGTATTATTATTCACCATGCGCGGTACCCTGTTTGACCCTACGTTCGAGTGCGAGCGGGAGGAACCGTAGTAATGCTCTTCTTGGACAGTAGAAGTATTCTCGGTTTCTCTTTTATCTCGTCGTCGTAGCGTAGTGTCAAACACATGCACGCTCATTCTGCTAGGGTCAAGGATTCGTATCCTAGCATTGTGAAAATACCTTAATATGCAGCAAATTTACAAATTTGATTGCAAGGTTAAAATATTATTGGCATTATTATATATATATATATAATATATAAACCCTTCTGCCATCCTTTCGAAGAAAAGTCTCAACGAACTCCACCAACAAAACAAATCATCCGCATACAATAAGCAGGGCACCCTCCACTCTCTTCCTTCTCAATCATTTTAACATCTTCCCCTGCCAACCCCAACCTCTAATTCTTTCAAAACCCCATCCCTATACAAATTAAATAACCAAGGAGATACAATACATCAATGCCTCACTCCGCTACTAACATTAAACCAATCACTTACTATTCCATTTACTGTTACACAAGCTTCATTATCGTCATACATAATTTTGATTCAATTTAGAAGCCTAACACCTGCCACAGAGCTTCCCTATTAATCCTGTCATACGCTTGTTGCAAATCAAGTAAACCTAAATACAATTTATTTTTCTTCTCTCTCATTTTCTCATTTTCTTCAATATATAAATTTGATCCACACATCTTCTACCACTTCTAAATAACCTTGTTCCTCACCAATCAGTCCTTCAAGCACCCAACGTACTCTTTCAACCAAAATATCAGCATATATCTTCCCTACAACACTCGATATTAATTCCTCTATTGTTCCTACAGTTCCCGGAATCCCCCATACCCTTAGATAAGGGTACTTACTGCTCTCCTCCAATCTCTCGCTTTGTTACACAGCTTACAAATCCATTCAATCACCATCTCGCCTGCATTCTTGAATCATTTCGTCAGTATTACCATCTATGCCTGCAGATTTACCATTCTTTAACCTCCTCCCCAAAATACCTATTTCTTCTTGCCCCATCAAACCCACATACAATTAACTATCATCTCTTCATTACTGCCACTTATGCAGATTTTGGAAGTGTTCTCTCCACACTCTTCTCACATCCACTTCATTAGTTACCAAAGCTTCATCCCTATTCATTATTCTATGCAGATTCCCCTTACTCTCATTTTTAACCTTCCGAGCTTACTTCCAGAAAAGCTTCCTAATTCCTTGTAAGCCCATTCATCCTTCTTCCAAACTATTCATTTATCTCATTTTTCCTCCTACGTATGCAACTTTTAGTCTTCCTTTTTCTTCTTTATATAATTCCAAACATCTTTCTTTTGAGACCTCATCATTTGCTTTAAGCACATTCAATCACACCTTTTTTTTTACTTTAAACCGCTTGCATTATCTCTTCATTCCACCAATCACGGAGATCCTTACTTCCTACTTTAACACATCCACATACTTCCCTTGCACTACTAACAAAGGTTTCCTTTATTTGTGCCCAGATTAGTTCAGTTTCATCTTGTTCACAATCAACGGATGTATTTGCAAGAGCTTTTAAATACCTTTCCTTATTACCTTGTTCAATTAGCTTCTCACTCTTAGCGGAAAACTATTCCCTTAATGACTATGAAAAGTCTGGTGCTGGTGCTAAGGCGCTTGAAATGTTCAGTTCATACCCAGAATCGCATCCGTAGCTACTCTAATGTCCTATTTTTCTTCCTCTCTATGCCTCTTCATCTTTCCTTCTTCTTCTCACCTTCCATTTTTCGTCGTGTCATATTCACTTCTTCTTCCATGCTCCTTGTTTCCACTGTTTTCTTTGCCCACTTTCCTCTTTGCGGACAATTTTCGCCTAAATGACTCCTCCTTTTCATTCTGCCACTCATTTCAAAACGACTAAACCATCCAATCTAGAGTTGTCTCTCTGTTTAATATTTTCCGTTCAATTCTGATTGATCTGGATAGAATTTTCCGATGGGTTAGCCTCAATCTAATAAACTTTAACTTTAAAAACCACAACTTTTGCACATCTCCTTTTGAAATACACCTATAAACATTCATATCTTTCGGCGGCTCTACCATCTCGCATGTTAACAACAAACATTTTTAACTTGAAAATTAACAAAAAAAAAGTGTCTTGGAAATCTCATATAGCAATGGTTGTCAGGCAGCTTCAGAGAATTTTCGAGTTCTGTTAAATTGCGCGAGAATTCTTCCACACAGTTACTCCAACTGTATTAGAGACTTATCAGAACTTGCATGTAGTAGGGTTGACCGATGAAGTGCGGTGAGCATTGCAAAAGAGGTGGGGCAGTGCGGTGCAACAAAAAAAATTGGATGATGGTGCGGCGGACGGCGAAGTCTAATGTTCTCATATTTGAGACCTTCAATTCCACCCATAATTTAGATAGGATCAAGACCAAAAGATTTTTAAACTGTCCTTACTTTCCAACTCTCTTGATTCTCTACCTTTGTGACGAGACGTTGGAGTTCTATCTCTTTGTAGTTTGTATGGAGATCGGCAACTCCACGCTTACTCGGTGTGGTAGCTGCCTTCTCTTTTTAAGTCATCTGTTCTGTGAAATTCTTTACCTTCATCTGTTTTTCTTTCTGTATTTAACATTTCTAACTTTAAACCTTGCGCTAGAGCCCACCTGAGAGATTTTCTCCTGTTATCCTTGTCCGTGAGGGGTGCCAAAAGTGTAATAAAAAAATGTAATACAGGAAAATAAAATTTATTCGGATCAACTTAAATATATACAAATGGTATAGTGACACCAGAAGATTCTGGAATGATAATGAATTGAACAAAACTGTAAAGAAATGAATAGATATCTCTTATAAGATACATAAATTGGATAGCACAGTATACAAAAGGATATCTGGATTAACAATTAGTACTTTCAATATTCAAAAGGAGAATAACAGGAGATATGTAAAATCTTATAAAAACTTTGAAGAAGAAAAAAACAAGACAAAACATAACAATGCTACATCTTGAGAATCGAAAACACAACAGGTGAAAAGTTAAGGATCGATTTGGATAAACAGAAATGAAATTTAATTAGAATATATATGACCAGTATTAAGTTTAGGGAAAGATGAAGGAAAGAATGTTCACTCTATTGGAAACATAGAATCGCTAGAGAGGGTAGCGAAATCTGCAAATGAGGCCGAAACATTAATTGTGGGAGAAGCAGCAGAGTTTTAATTATAATTAAGAAAATTAAGTACGAAATAAAGGAAAAAAAAGACATATCAATGTTTATAAAAACAGATAATAGAAAGTACAGCTATAATGGAAATGCTACAAACAAAAGAGGTAGAAAAATAGAGCGGAAAGACACTTAAGATTGAATAGATAATATCTTGAAAAAGGAGAGAATTAACGATAAGGTGATAAAAGCCGTTTCAAAAGAAGAAAGAGAAAGGAAAAGTATTTAAAATTGTTCTATTGTATCAACAGAAAAAAAGGATAACAATTAGAAGGAAGAAAATTGATTTTATGAGGAAAGTAGACTACTTCCTAATGACAGGATTTTATTCCGTTTCTGAAATTTGTATATGAAAAATTAATTGTAGTTTTTGGGGGGATTTTGATATACCAGAGATTATTAATAAATAATTATACAACAAACTATTAATAAGATAACAAATAATACAGAAATAAACAAAAACAAGGATAATAAAAGGTCATAAAAAGAAAGAAAAACAAGGGATAATCACTAATACACAAAACATTTCACACTTTTTGCCAAATATATTAAGAGTTAGTTAGGTGGGCCGAAACCTAAAATAAAAAAGTGTCCCCTCTAATTACTCTGGCTTTGATGCAAAACATGGAGATTTATGACAAAAAAAAACCATGTGGTTACCTTTTAGCCGACCCACTTGAGGTTATATAAAAGAATAAAAAAATTGTCAAATTTCTTAGGTTTAAAACTACCTTAAATATCTTCATAAAATTCTTAATAATTTGTCAATGTTATAGAATTTACACTAAAAGATGCAGAATTTAATTTTAAACAAGTTTATTCTCTATAACATTTTCTTGCTAACACCTATACTTAAAAAGTTAAACAGAAAAACATAAAAACAAAAGACGTTTTTTTCCAAAAATTGACTCATTTAACATCTATTTGGTTGTTTTTCAGATACAGAATCAAATTAAATATCAATCAATTCTAATATATTTAGCGATGTCTACAAGAAAAAACAGAAATAATCAAATAAAATACATTGAATGAATGCTTTACCCTTAAAGAATTGCCTTTTGGAAAACTCCACTTTAAAAGCCAGTTGCTTGAAAGATTGTCTTTAGGTTAAAGGACTATAGAAAGGGACAGTGTCAGAGAATGTTAGTGTAGAACTATTCAATCATGGGTAAATTATAATGTTTTTCCAATATCTGTCATTGGAATTAAAACAAAACTCAACAGTTACATTGAAAAATTTTATAATTTGTGAACTATGACAAAATAAAAGAGGACAAAAAATAAATGGGTTTCTGCTGAATCTATAGAAGAGCAAATCAACTATTTGATGTAATCGAAAAGACCAAAGAAACTAGCAAGAAATTGAAAGAAGTTCTATTAAAATGACAGAGGAAGATTTCAAGTTTAAGAGGTGAGCTATAACATCACAAAAGTTAGACCCGCTTTAAAACATTTACTCAAATACTCAATTCAAACTTAAAAATGTATATTTTAACATCCAGTAGGAGAGATAAAAAGTAGTTTTATAATTTTCCATTTCAGATCAAAAAACCAAAAGGAGCGTACGCACTTCTAAGCTAGTTCCTGAAACATCTTCTGAAGCCAAATTCAAAAGAGAGTATTCAAGAAAGTCGGAGTTCAAAGAAAGCTAGGAAACTGGATTCTTCTGAGATGAAAGCAAGCTGCTCTTTTCAAGGACTTGAAGAAGAAAGTCCTCAAAGTATCTGGAGAAATGGAGAAATCAGATGCTGAAATGTCTGATCATTTTCAATTAGTAATGATTCAGATCCTGATATAGTGGAGAAATGTCAAGTTCTGAGCAAATCGAACAAGGCTACGAATGCTTGCTGAAATGTGTGAAAGGTAATTTAAGTAGTTTTAATTAAAGTTTTTGAAGCAGAAAAAAGAATAAAAAGAAAAACAAACTTGGAAAACAAGGATTAATTATACATTACCGGATTTCATACGAAAACCACGCTGCAAAAATTGTGGAGGACCCCGCAATGTCTCTTCTTTAAAATGTCCGACTTTCCTGTTTGAACAGGATGATTTGGAGTTATTCACCAAACAAAATAGAGCAAGAGAGATGCCGTACATTTATCATACAAATTACTAACTAAATACCTATCGTACAATATTTAGTTATAATTATTTATAATTGCTTTAACACAAAAATACCTTTCAGGAATAAATTAAGAAGAGAAAGGGAAAAATGGAGAGCAGAAGAGCAGAAAGAAGAAAATCCTGTTCGAAAGAGTCACGGAATAGGCTTCGATGGCAGGCGAAATGCAACCCTTGTGAATTTGTTAAAATTTAATGGGAAATATCACACTTCAAACACTGCTGAGGAGCATTATGTTCTCACTGTGAGCCAGGGAAAGTGAATACTTAAGTACTCAAGCACTATTAAATATGAAAACTAAACTACCTATATTTATAAAATATTCTGTACCTGTTATAGAAATTTTTATTTTCAGATGACTTTTACCTTGATCACATCACACCAAAGCTCCAAGGGAATAGATGTAGCTCATGGAATAATTCCAAAACACTACAGAACAGAGCTTCAAACAAGACTGAACTTAGCAAAAGCAGATGGAACCAATGTCAATACTGGTCATTCACGTGGTTCTTAGATATTTGGAAATGTTTCTGGGAGTTCCATTACAGTGGGAATTTGCATTTAGCATCTAAATGAGTTACCTTTAAGGCAGATTGTTATTGAAAATTATGGAACTACAAGGGACAGATAAAATTTCTGGAGCCATTGGCTCACATCTGAATGGTAATCTTTCCAAATGGGGTGTTGCTAAGTTAGGCCAATTCCAATCAAAAATTTGTCATACTAGACATTAAAGTCATTGATGATTTATCGACTGACCAGTAATGCTTATCGCATCTGTTGGGGTGTAATCACAGGGGACATAGATGATGATTTGGCCTTTTAAGAAGTAGCCATCCATGAAACCATTCTGTGGCTAAAATGAATATTAGAAAATCTTGTGGTATTATGTATCCATGTCCAAACCTACTAAAAATCAAAGCCGATTGTCGAATTTATAGTAAAGGTGTTTCCTAGTTGGTTTGATATTAAGATTAATAAATATTTAAAACTGACGGTCCAAACACCTATTTAATGTATTCAAAAGAATCAATAAATTTTCTGATTTCAAATCTACTATATCTTGAAAGTTATTAGATAATAACAGTTATTTTACACATGGTGAAAATATTCTCACTCATTGAAATGTTAGCCGACGAGATGAAGAGGTCAGAAGGAAAGCGGTTAAAATTGCATTTGAAAGGCCTCACAGAAGACTTTCATGTTGAAGAAGATGATTTTGTAGGGGAAACGGTCGAGTGATGACAATGAAGCCAATGTTAGTGAAAGTGATTATCCTCAATGAATAAAAGGTAAAGTGTTTTAACAGCTCAGATGATTTTAAAGCTGTATGTTATTATAAAATTACCCCAATTTCCCAATGACACAATTCCACGGTTTTGAGACTGATTGAAGAAGTTAAAATACTTGAATTTATCGAAAAACCACTTAAGTTAAGACATGAGTGTCACAGCCAAAATGTTGAAAGACGTGTAAAACTTGTTACTGAAGCTTCAGCATCTGTGGTTGGACACTCGCAGAGATGGAGTTATTCGAAACAAAATTAGGTCCAGGAAATTAATTAAAAATTTCAAATCAAAAAGTGATTTTAAATTTTAATATTTTATATATTTTTTTTCTGTTTTCTATATAAATAACCACTGCACTACAATTGTAAGGGTTTTATATCTTGATAGTTAATTTGAACATAAGGGTAATATATAAAGTATCCGTTGTCATATTTTTGTAGTATATGGCACTATTTCAACTAAAAAAAACAATAATAAATTTATTTTTTTGGCAATAACTTCATAAATATAGTTTTTAGGAAAAAATGTTATTTCAATAAAACATGTTCTAAATTTAATTCTGCATCATTTGGTACCTAATTGATGCTTGTAGTTTATTTTATAAAGCATTTATGATTATTTTTGTATTTTTAACCCATAAAAATGTCAAAAATTTTACATTTTGAGGCTTAAACCCAAGTGGGTCAGATAAATAAAAATAATAACCACTGACTTTTTTCTTTATAAATGTGTTTTACAAATCAAAAGCCAGGTATTAGGAGGGGACACTTTTTGATTTGTTAAAAATTTTTATTTTTCTGCCCACCTTATTAGTCAGTCATGGGTTTAAATCATGAAAAGCTTCTCTTATAAAAGGATAAGACAATTTGTTATTCTTTATTAGTATAAGTCATTCAGTCACAAATGCTTTTAGAGAAAAGAATAAGGAAAACCCGGTCTTTAAGTTCTACTATTTTTTTCTTTTTAAGAAATAAATTACATAAAAATACAAGTTATTTCTGATACAGAATACCCAAACAACTGGTGTTAAAAAAAGCTTTACTAGAGCAAAACGCTGCCTATAGTTATTAATGAAAAGAACCTTTAATCTTAAGGAGTAAACCTTACTCATCTCAGCCTGCATCTGACAAGGCTCTAGTAATCCACAGTGGTTGGAATTTTATGAATCAACCAAATCTGCTGCTTTTGGTTAAATCTCTTCCAATTCCAAATGAGTAAAACATCGATGCTGCCGATTTCGCAAAATTTCCCCATGATCCTAAAGGAATAACAATAGCGGTCAAATTGTCTTCTGTAGACATAGCTAAAGCCTGTAAAAAAAAAAAAAAAGATTAAAAATATCAGATAATTTTTGGCAAGAAGGAAAGTTTCAAAAAATGCATTTAAACAAAATCCAGAAACGTTATATTTCTAAGTTGAAAAAGAAACGGTGATTATTTATTGAACTAAGGAGGATGATGGTTATGATATTAATGTGATGATGATGATGATCTGTCAATCTATCCACTACCCTCCCCTCCCACGGCTCCCCAGGCACCGGAAACAGAATGGTTAAGTAGAAGGATATGACCTAAGTCGACAAAGAAAACCCGACACATAATAACAACCCCATCACGTCATTAATTAAGAGACAGTCGCAGCCAAAATACATTCTGGAGCTTCATCCACCACGACAGACTTTCACGTGCCATCTCGTCAGTGTCCGGGTTCATCCCTTGGGCCAAGACCACGACTATGACCTCTCACAAAACCACGTCATTCACTCCCATTATGCACCTTCTACTCGTTTGAACTAAATTCACATTCCATTCCTTCACACAATACTCTATTACCAACTCGTCCACTTTTTCATTGGTCTCCCAGACGGTCGCTTCCAAACACACTCATCTCTATACAATCGCTTAATTAATCGGCTACCATCCATACTTTCCAGAGGTCCAAACCACCTTAATAGCTTCTCATTTACTCCTTTCATCACTCCACACACGCAACTCACTAATTCGTTCTTTCCTCATTTTATAAATTTTCTCACACCTAACACACCCCTAAGATTATCCACCTGGACAGGCTGCACCTTCAATCATTGCCACTTATTCCACACTATAGTTTCACTACTATACATTAACATCGGTAACAACATACCCATATGCAAAACCCCAGCATATTCAAGACTGGCTCCCTTGCATTCATAAAAGATTCAATTGAACCAGTCACCTTCCAACCACCCGCAACTTTCCCAATATCCTCAGCATCATCAGTTTCCTTTTCATCCAACAAATAGCCTAAATACCGGCATTTAAACTCATATACTTGTTCCAGTTGTTTACCATCAAACATGTTTTCACACTTTGGACTTTCTTCACCTACTACCATAACCTTGATCTTATCCACATTTACTTTCAAAACCCCTCCACTTACATATCCATCCAAAACCCTCTATCAATCTTTTTAAACTTACTTCAGATTCACTACACAAAACGAAATCATCTGCGTACAATAAGCAAGTTACCCTCCTCTCTCTACCATTTTCCACCAGTCTAACACCCTCTCCCAGTCCACACAACCTCAAATTCTTTCATCATCCCATCCACATATAAATCAAATAGCCATTCCTGTCTCACATTGCCATTAATATTATAGCGTTCACTCTCCACTTCATTTGTTGCTTCACTATCAACATAAATACTTTTAATTCCATTCAGAAGCCTAACACCAACCCTGTATATCATTAACACCTGCTATAGAGCTTCCCTATTAATCCTGTCATACGCTTGTTGCAAGTCAGTAAAACCCTAAATACAGCTTCCACGTTTCCCTCATTTGCTTCAATGTAAAAATTTGATCTGCTTATCCACTATCACTTCTAACACCTTTCAACCAAAATACCAGCATATATTTACCATACAACACTCAGTAAAATAATTCCCCCGTAGTTTCTACAGCTCCCCTTATCTCCCTTACCAAGGGAACTATCACTGCTCATTTCCAATCTACGCCCTCCACAAACACTTTGTAACACAACTTCAATTTCCAGTCAATCATTATCTCGCCCTCATTCTTGATCATTTCACCAGTAATTTCATCTATAACTGCTGATTTACCATCCTCAACCTTTTTACTCTATTTGTTACCTCATCCTCAAATACCTACTTCTTTTAACACCGTCATACCCACACACATTCACTATCACCTCTTTCATCACTACATATGTTATGCAGATTCTCGAAATGCTCCCTCCACTCTCTCCTCACTATCAGTCACTAAGAACCATCCCTATTCACTATTCTATGAAGATTCCAAATACTCTTTCACAAAACTTTAGCCCTTCCTTACAGAACAACTTCCTATACCCTTGTAAGTCCCCATTAATCCACTTTCCAAATTGTTCATTTACCTCATTTTGCTTATATGTATTCAACTTTTAGCTTTTCTCCTTTTCTCCGTATGTATTTCCGTATACCTTTCTTTCGAAAACTCATTAACAACTCTTAGTATATTCGACCACACTAATTTTTTATTCGACCACACATTTTTAATTTTTACCATTTGCATCACCTTGTCATTCCACCATTTACTATAATAATAATAATAATAATAATAATAATAATAATAATAATAATAATAATAATAATAATAATAACAATAATAACAACAATAATAGTGTTAGTGATATATAATAATAATAATAATAATAATAATAATAATAATAATAACAACAACAACAACAATAATAGTGTTAGTGATATATGGTGTTGGTGGTAGGCTTCTGTATGGAATCAAAAGTATGTATGACGATAGTTAAGCTGTGTAACTATATATGAAGTTGTCGAAAGTGATTGGCTTTATATTAATAGCGGAGTGAGAAGGATGTTTTATGTCTCCTTGGTTATTCATTTGTATATGTGCAGTTGTAAGAATTAGAGGGGGGGTGGCAGGAGGTGGTGTCAGAATGATGGAGAATGGAAGAGAGTGGAGGGTGCCTTACCTATTATATGTGGATAAATTGGTGTTTATTGGTAAAATCTGAAGAGAGTTGAGAGATTGGTAGAGAGATTTGGTGGGTGTGTAAAAGGAGGGGGTTGAAAGTAACGTAGATAAGAGTTATGTGGTTGTGTGAGTGAGGACAGTCCCGGTGTAAAGTTATTTAGATGGTGACAGCGGAACAAGTGTTGAGTTAATGAAAAGTAGAAATAGTTGTTGATAGAACGAGATGATGCGGAGTGTAGTGGAAAGTTGTGAATGGCAGGAGGGGGACTGATGCAATTAATTATTGGTGGAGGTAAAGGACAAGTCTTGAGTGTGCTAGGGTCCTTATATGAGAATATGTTTTACCAGTGTTAAACGTTACAGTAGTGAAAACTATGTCTGATAAGAGTATAGCATCTAAAGTACAAGTTTCAGATGACAATCTTAGGCGTTTAAGTGGAGAAGAAGTGATAAAATAGGGAATGAACGTATTAAAGTGTGGTGGGAAGAAAGGGTAAATGAGAGAATAATGAAAGTACGTTTAGAGATGGTTTGGTCATGTGGAAAGGATGGATGATATTCGGATGGCTAAGCGGATGTATAGTGGTGTGTGTATTGGGAATCGACCGGCTGGGAGACCAAAGAAAAAGTGGATTGAGTCAGTAAAGGAATGCCTGGAAGTTTGAAAGAGGCGAGAAGAAAGGTGCATAATAGGAGTGAATGGGGTGGTTTTGTAAGGGGTTATGGTTGTGGCCCACCTAAGCCAATGGATGAACCCCACTGACGAGATGCCATAGTGGGGGTCCGTCGCGGTTCCGTGAAGCTCTAGAGTGGATTTTCTGACTGCGACGAGTTCTCACTAATAGGTGCAAAGACGTAAGGGGGGCTTTCTTTTCGACTTGTGTCATGTTCTATTACTTTTCTGTTTCCGGTGCATGGTACACACCTTGCCCCCCAGTCTTGGGGAAAGATGGTGGATGACGATAATGATGAATAAAACTCTGGCTAAACGTTATGAAAATGTTGTTAAACTTTAAGGAGGAAAAGCTTACTTTCCATTTATTTGTCAATTTTCCCTGCACAGTTTTGACTAAGAAAATTTTTTTAAAATTATTTATGTCACAAGAATGTATTCAAATTTTATTTTAAGTGGTTTTTCAGTATGAAATACAAAATTTAATTTAACTAATTTGATTTATCATTTACAAGTTGTAGGTCGCTTTGTTGTGTAACGTCTAAGTTCTGTAGCGTGTTAGATCAGGTTCAAAAACACAGTAATGACCATTGATTATTTTTTGTTTGTATTTTAGGTGGGATGTTGGGGAAGTTCGTCTGAAGAGAAGTGACTGAAAGAATAAGAGGTTCTAATTTGCGTATTTGCGGAAAGTTTTTCTGAGATAGTGCCCGGTCGGACCAAGTCTGTTTAAATGTGTCGTTGTTCATAAGAGTTTATAAATTATAATATATTATGTTTATTTTCTATTTATTTCAGTATTCAATAAAAAGTAATGTAAAAAGTACAAAATAGTGATAAACTTTGGGTGGCTTGTATTTGTGTAGTAATATTTCAGTTCAATTATCGAAGTGATGTGCTCTACTTGCGCAAGTTATAAAAAGCGAGAAGGAATAGTATTTTGTAATGTAAATATTCAATATAATTCAAATAATAAGTAATAGATGCCGATTAGTATCTAGTCCATAACAAGCACAGTTTAATTTATATAAAGGAACTCTAATTTTGTTATTCGTTATTCAAGTCTTTGAAGGATCACAGGAATACAAGTAATTGTATGAAAGTATATTTGTGACGTTTCTCTTACCATTGATATATTTTAATCAACCATATTCATTTTTCTGCTTACTCTTAAGTTTAACCTATTTTCTACAGATGATTATTAGAAAAGTATTTATTACAATGTGGCATTAGCGAATATAATTTATTAAATGATTTAATTTAAAAATTTCCTAGAACCACAATACATTATTTGTGTTTTACTAAAGTTTTATTTCAAATTTTCGAATATTTCTCTTGCCTTCTAATATAATAATCAGTTTATATCGATTTATAATTATGATTATAATGTCATGCATAACTTTTGAAAGATGTAAAACTTTCCTTTTCAAGTAATACTTTTTGTGTGTCATGTATTTAAATGACAAAAATTAAAAAGATTAACCAACCTCAGGTGGATAATCCCTGACACGATCTTGGGATTCTAAATAGCTATAATTTTCATCTGAAGGGAGATTATAGAATTTGTGTGCAAATATAAACAAACAATTTTGTAAGTTGTGAAACACCTCATGAATCTTGGAATCTCTCAACTTCGATGCTCTTTTACATAATATTTGTGTTCCTATTACTACAATAATCTTGATTCTGCTACTGCGCCCCTAATGCAACAGGTTTCCCAGTCTTTCTTTTAAGCATCTTCCTACTTTTAACGAGACTTCTTTCTTATTCAAATAAAGAGGTATTCTATCTAAGAGATTCAAATGTATATATCGATCACTTATATATTTCAAATTTATAACATTTTTCTTTAATAAATATAAAATTAAGGTTATGGCGTTAGATCCTTTCGTTTCTTTAGAAAAGGATCCATGATATATCCTAATTTTAATTATAGCCTCAAATACCTTAATTTCCAATACAACGATTTTAAAAGATATAAATAAATACACTTTTTGAGATTTAACTGTCTTGTACTAACTACTTTCCATATGTGCTTATCTAAAGCGTAAACCAAGAACTCAAAATTTAGTTTTTCTATCCAGCTTACATGATCTTTCAATAAGTAGGCTGTTTAGTATTAAAGTAGTAAGAAAAATAAGGGAAAAAAATCCCTGCGCGTGTGAGGGAGAAAGAATTTTCATAACGTACGTTCTGCGTGTCGTAAAAGAAAGAATTTTCATAACGTACGTTCTGCGTGTCGTAAAAGTCGACTAAAACAGCAGTGGTGACTGGGTTTGGGTTCCGCTACCACTTATTTATACCCTAAGAATGTTCATAAATGATTCAGATATTTGGTGTATGTTTGTGAACCCCATACCCAGTTCTTGGTAACAAGGGGGGCAGCTGATATAATGATAACTAAAAAAATTGAATGTATATTTTAATTTTGATTAAACAAAAACATAATAAAAATTCAAAAAATAAGAAAAAGAGGAAAATATAAAAAAAAATATGACTAACAAGAAACACACTGGATTATTAGGATATTTCAGACGTCCAAATCGCATCATATCTTTATTGATCATAATGAGGACATAATTTATGACGATTAAAATTATTAATAACATGATCCCAACTTGTCACTCATAACAGCTTTTAAATCAAACTTATAACATCATAAACAAATAATCATTTTGTCTTCTTTAACATTACGTTTTCTGAAACAATTCAGAATATTCTGAATTTATCCAGCTCCTTTATTATTTCCCACTAGCGAAGATAATTCATAATTTTTTATATTTTACAACGATGAATTAGTAAATGAACAAAATGTAAAACTACTTACTTGGTCTATTAAAGCAGAAGCAGAGCTTTGAGGATCTTGGGCATGGTTAATGACTTTGCAAATTTCTTCATCATTAAGAACATAATTTATACCATCCGTGGTAAGCAACATAAACGAGTCATTACCATGCATTAATCTGTATGTTATATATATATATATATATATATATATATATAATTATTATATATATATATATATATATATATATAGTATATATATATATATAACTACGTATACTATATATATATATATATATATAATAATATATATATATGAATATATAGTATATATATATTCATATTATATCCTATATATGTATATATTATTATATATATTTATTATCATCACCCACCTTCTTTCCTCAAACAGTGGGTAAGGTGCTTCCCATGCACTGGAAACAGAATAGTAGTAGAAGAATATGACGCAAATCGAAAAGAAAGCTCAGCCTTTATACCCTTAAGTGAGAACTAGTCGCAGTCAGAAAATCCACCATAGGGCTTCACGGGACTGCGACGACCCTCACTATGGCATTATCGTCAAGTGTTGGGGTTCATCCTCCTTTGGCCCAGGTGGGCCAGAACCCCATACCCCCTCACAACACTCCGCCATTCACTCCAATTATGCACCTTTCTTCTCGCCTCCGCAAACTCACATTCTCTCTCCTTCAGGCATTCCTTTACTGTCTCAATCCACTTTTTCTTCAGTCTCCCAGCCGGTCGATTCCTAGCACACTCACAACTATATTTCTGCTTAAAAACAGACTATCATCCGTCCTTTCCACATTACTAAACCATCTCAATGTACTTTCATTCATATTCTCATTTACTCCTCTCCAATCAGACTCCCTTATGGGGTTCTTTCCCTCATTTTTATCAATTCTTTTCACAACACCAAATCGCCCCTAAGATTGTCCATCTGAACATTGTTACCTTAGATTTATACCCTCTTATTCCAGATCAATAGTTCACTGTACTATACATTATCAGCAGGTACCAACATATGCTCTCCATTGTAATGGACCTATGCGCACTAGGAAAGACTTAGTTCTATTTACCAATCCACCCAAGGATTTAATTGCACCAGCCACCTCCTCCCTACTCGCAACTTTCCTATTCAACACTCTGTTTCATCCGTTCCCATTTCATCCAACATATATCCTGAACATTTAAACTTAGACACTTGTTCCAATATCCATTATGAAAATAGATCTCAAGATGACTTTTGAAAGATCAAAGAACATTAACTATTTTGTATTTGTGAAAATTTTTAAAATAATTTTTGCAATTTCCATAATTTATTACATTAATAAATAAATTGAGTAACTTAATTTTTAGTCAGTGATCAAGGTAAATGAAGAAAATAGGAATTTGGTATCGACAAAACAAACCCCAAAGGAAAAATTTAATTTCATATTTGCATTCATAAAAAGACTACATTAAAAAAATACGGACAAAATTCTTGTTGACAAGTGTTACTTTTCTTCTAATAAATCAAACTGTTGCAATACTAATATTATAATACTTTAAATGATCACAAAAAGGTTATTACATATGAGTAAAACTGCTAAACTAACAAATGTATTTTATAATTACAGGAAAGGGAGAGAAGACATCTTTGAAGAGTGGAGTGATTTGCAATTTTTTGTGTGCTGGTGTTGTAGAAATGAATGAGAGAGGAAGAGAAGGAGTTGCAATTTTGATGAGTGACCTGTGGTACAAAGCTATGGTAGACTTTGATTGTGTGAGTCCTAGAATTCACTAATGGTATAAATTATAGCTTAAACAATAAAATGGTCAAGGTATGGTATGGTTGGTGCCGCATTGTTTGGCTGCGTGGCATGCCGGCAAACAGTGTGTTTTTGTGTGCGGATAATCTGCCGGCCAGTGTGCAGCATCTGTTGCCGTAGGTGGATGACTTGGCCGGTGTTTTGGTGGGACCCTGGAATGGTTGGGATAGGTTATCAAAAAAGGGGATGGTATATAACAGGTGGTTTTTTGGGGTGGCGGGAGAAAATGAGAAATGTAGGAAGTGATTGAATTTCTTGAGGAGAGTAGGTAGTGTGGAAGTAACACCTTTCTTTAAAATCAAGAGATTCCTAAAGTATACTAGAGATTCGGTGTAGGTAGAGCAATGGTATCGGAAGTGAAAAGTAGGTTTGATTTAGTGTTGGTGAGAGGAGATGTTGAAGTATGTGTTGGGATGTTAAATCAGTGAGGGGTTTTGGAATGGATTATCGGATCATTATGTTGTTCTTGTTGTTTATGTAAGATTAGTGGGGGCTTGGATGGAGAAGGAAGTGATACGGAAGGAAGGTAGGTAAATTAGAGGTGAGAAGTTAAGTGAGCAAGACAGTAAGGTTAAGTAATGTAAGAGCGCTCGTTAGTAAAACGGTTGAATGTGAACAGGTTGATACTGACCAAATCTGGGGGCAAATGAGGAAGACTATTGTTAAGTAGTGCAAAGGACAGTCTGTCGGATGTTGCCTTAAAGTAGGAAGTAGAATGTTAACAGTGAATGGTGGAATATGGAGAGGTGATGAAGCGGTAAGGTTAAAAAGGAAGTCAGGTGGTTGCAATGTATTAAAAGCAAATGATGAAGACTCAAAAGAAAGATGCTTGGATTATATAGGAGGAAAAAAGAATACTGAAAGGTGCATACGTAGGAGAAACAAGAGGTAAATGAACAGATTGGAAAGAGGATGAAATTGGGACTTACAGGGAATAGGAAGCTCTTCTGGAAGGAACTGCGCGAAAGGTTAAAATGAGAATAAGGGAAGTCTGCTTATAGAATAATGAATGGGATGGTGCTTTTTGTAACTGATGAATGGAGTGTGAGAGGTGCTGGAAGAACACTTCCGAATAATTCTGCACAATTGTTAACAGTATGAAGAGGTCGATAGTGAATGTTGGTGGGTTTTGACCGACCATATGGCTGCAAGAAGGAGTAGGTTATTTATGGGGATCGAGGTTATTAAGTAAGGAGGAGGTAATGGGTAAGAGTGAGAAAGTTATTATAGTGGATATATATTTGGATATAGGATGGAATTACTGGTGAAATGATCAACGAACGAAGGCGCAGGTGGTGGATTGCATTGGTTTGGAAATTGCGTGTAATCACAGCGTTTATAGAGGGTATAGTTCCAAGGGATTGGAGGAGAGCTGTAATAGTACCCTTATAAGAGGGTAAGGGAGAAAAGGGAATGTAAGAAATTAGAGGGGAATAAGTTATTGAGTGTTGTAGGGAAGGTATATTGCCTGGTATTTGTGGTTCGAAAGAGTGCGCTCGAGTGACCTGAAGGACTGATTGGTGGAAGAACAAGGTGCGTTTAAGGAGTGGTAGAGGATAGTGTGGATCAGAATCTTTACATTGAAACAAATAATTTGGAAAATGACGCGGCAGAAGAAGAATAAATTTGTATTTAGTTTTGGATTTGCAACAGGCGTATATAGAGTTAATAGGGAAGCGTTTAATGGCAGGCGTGTTAGTGATATATGGTGTTTGGTGGTAGGCTTCTGATGGAATCATAAACGTATGTATGACGCATAGTGAAGCGTGTGGTACATGAATAAATTGGTGTCAATGGTGAGAGGTGGTTTTAGGATTAAATAGTGGAGTAAGAGCAGGGTTGTTGTTATGTCTCCTTGGTTATTAATCTTATATATGGATGGGGTTATTAAGAATTCGAGGTGGGGGGAATGGGCAGCGTAATGGTGTTTTAGAACATGGCTGGAGAATGGAGATGACCGTGGAGGGGTGCCCTAGCTCTAATTATATAGCGGATATTTGGATTTGTCGGTGGTGAATCTGAAGAAGAGTTGAGAGGATTGGTAGAGAGATTTGGCAGCTGTGTGTAAAAGGAGGGGCTTCAAAGTAAACGTAGATAAGGTAAGGTTATGGTTGTGAGTGAGGACCTCCTCGTGTGAAGTTATGTTAGATGTGAGCAGCTGGAAACAAGTGTCTGAGTTTAATTTGAATATTTAGGGTATATGTTGGATGAAAGGGGAAACGGACCGAGGACAGAGTGTTAGTAGGAGTGGCAAACTTGCAAGCTTCCTGTGTACACAATTAATTTTCGTTGGTGAATGTAAAAGGGACTAAGTCTTGACTGTGCTAGGTTTCTACATGAGGGTATGTTGTTACCTGTGTTATTGTATAGAGTGAAACTATGGTCCTGGAAATAGAAGTATAGATAAAGTTCAATGTGTTTCAGATGGACAACTTTAGGGGTGTGTTAGGTGTGAGAAGATTAATAAAGTGGAATGAACTTATTAGAGAGTGGTGTGCTGTGTAAAGAAAGGGGTAATGAGAGATAAATGAAAAGTTATGTTGAGAAAATGGTTTGGTCATATGGAAACGATGAATGATAGTCGGTTGGTTACGGGGATGTATGTCCTAGGTTGGCGAGTGTGTTGGGACCGACCGGCTGGGAGACCGAAGAAGTGGCTTGAGTCAGTAAACGAATGTTTTTTAAAGGAGAGAATGTGAGTTTGGTAGAGGCAGAAGAAAGGTGCTTAACAGGAGTGAAAGGCGGGGGATTGTGAGGGGTAATGGTTGTGGCCTCACCTGGGCCCAGGGATGAGACCCTTACATTGACGAATCTACCATATGAGGGTCATCGCTGTCTCCATGAAGCTTTAGGGAGGATTTTCTGACTGCGATGAGGTCTCACTAATTAATGGTAGGTATAAAGGGGTGGTCAAGCTGGGCTTTCTTTTCGACTGGTGTCATGTTCTTCTGACTGCTTTTCTGTTTCCGATGCCCGTCGCGCACCTTACTCCATTCTTGGGAAAATATAAGAAGATAAAGAAAGAAAAAGTATTTTATAATTACAGGAAAGGGAGAGAAAACATCTTTGAAGAAGTATTTGCAGATTTTTTTTTTTTAACCCGAGTAAATGTTTGTTTATTAATAAGTGATGTGACACCTAAAAGTGATATTCAATCAGTGTATCTCAGGAAAAAGAATCTCAACAAGAGAAACAGAACGTAAGTGTAGTGTTGTATTTAAGGTTCAAGAAGGCGATCCGTACTGCATAGGGACGGTGGGTGCACCTGCGAGTGCATCCGTTAGGCTGTCTTTGCAGTCTTAGTTGAACTACCGGCGGCGTGTTGCTTACAAAGCCTCGACCTCAGGTATCGCTGGGCCGTCGAACGGCTTAGACGGGTATGGTGCCTAGTGTCCTTGAGCCCGAGCTGCGGGTGGAGTGTGATCTTCGGACTTGGCTGAGCAATTACGTAATAATGAGAAAAAATTTATTCAATAGTAATTTTGTTAGTGTGCTTTAGAGCAAAGCGGATCCACATTTGTTCTATCACATGGTGGGAAATTTCAATGCGAAGACTAAATACTTATTCTCAAACTTAAATATCTCAAGAATAAATAAGTAATTAACCCTTATTTGGTTTCAATAAAACAATTCTACCATAAACCTCTATCTACAAGAAACTTCGGTGATTTTTTCAACTTTAGTAAACTTCTTCAGTTGAGCTATTGGTGGTTCGTTTCAGAGAAATTCATTCAACGTACTTTATCCAAAGCAGGGAATATAATTTTGAAAAAACTAACTTGTAAACATATAAGCGCTAGCTTAATTGAAAAGACAAAAATCTCATTGCAATAAAAATAAAAAGTAAAAATAGAGACAAACCCTAATTCTCCTAATATCCGGTAATGCTGTGACTCCATAGGGTTTGAGGTGCAAGTCTCCAATACTACGTGACATACTTAACATACCATTAACCATGTGACGACCAATGTTATCGGTTATGACTCTTCCTCCAGATTGCTCAACGCGTCTCTAAGAGAATTAAAAATTATATTATTAAATAATGTTACAGATCTATCCATCACTATGTATGATGAGGAATGTCTTATGATCATTGCAAAATCAAAAAAATATTTTGCTTGAAGCAGTTTTTTAAAGTTCAAAATATATTTACTTTTCTAAACACGAAATATCAATGAACTTGTTAATTACAACATTCTCTTAATTGAGGAATATAATTTAAAATTTAGCATGAAAATGTTCGCCAAAACAACCAATTATGTCTTAAACTCTTAGTGGTGTTCAGAAGGAAGAAAGAATAAAAAATAGTAGCACACTTGCCTAAAAAAAAAAGGTACATTTCATAAAAAGTGTTGGCGACCTCTGTCAGATATTTAGTTAGGAAATTATATTCAACTTGCAGCAACATTCCAAAATTTAGTTACAAGGAAGTTCAAAAATAAGTTTACTAATGTCACCTTTTGAATAAGTAACCTGATCTAAATGGTTCCTCTCAATTCAACCATAATTTTGAAACATTAGTAAAGGAGTTCTTTGATATCTGTTTGCAATTTAAAACCGATATAACTTCCACTTTCATGCACCTTTAACTTACAGTATATAATGAATAACATTATTTCGCTAAAGTATCTGTTAAGCAGAAAGTTTCGACAGTGATTAATATTAACACAGAATAATTTCTGCACAGTTTAAAATAAAAGTGCACAGCAAAGCTATTTTTTTTTTATATAATGTAAAATTACATTTAATTAAATTTAAAAATAGCTATTTAAGAAAATCATTAATACATTAAGAAACAAACTTTTAAAAAGGCGATGGAAGGCATTACCAGTACTTACTCTCTCTGTGATATTTGAAGGACAATGGTCATCAGAAAGTCTTCTCGGTTCTCCTCTTCGACAAAGAAGTGCCCTGGAATCACCAACATAACCAATGACTAGATCTAAGCTATCTTTCAACAAACAAATTGTGCATGTACTTCCAGATCTTTTACCTTTTAAAATAATATATATATATATATATATATATATATATATATAAATATATTTATATATATATTGTATATATATATATATATATAATATCTATATATTATAATATAATATATATATATAACCCAGGTGGCCCCTTTGTGAGCCGTGGTGGGTCCTGTACATCCGATTCAAAAAGAAAAAAAATATTTATATATATATATATATATATATATATAATGTATATATATATTATATAAAATATAGTATATAATATATAATTATATATATATATATATATATACTATATATATATTATATATATAAGTATATGGCACGTGCCGTGACTTGTTCTCTCAGGGTAGGCAGGCTTAAATTTATTTAGATTTTGAAATTCATTATGGGGGCTGGCCTTTGAGTACAGCAATTATGGGACGGTAGAAGACCGGGGGCTTTAATACAGCAGACTTAAAAACGTTCTTTATTGGGAAACGTGGATGCCTTGGCTGGAATAAGAGCACCCCGGTTCTCTGTAATCAGCGACGCGGCGTCCAGTAGTTTCGAATCCCGCTGTGGAGCAGTAAATCTCCTTGAATTCGGATTCATTCAACATGTCCGTCCGGAGTTGGACGCATTGAAAACAGCTGGGAAGGATGAAATGAGAACAAGAGAAGGGTGCTGGGGAAAGAGATTGGCAGGGGATGAAAACTCTAGAGAGCTACCTGAGCATGAAATTGAAAACAACGTCGTTGAGCACATAAGAGCAATAACTGAAATAACATATTTAAACAAATATTTCCAATTTGGGTTCAAATATTTCGAAATTAAAAACAAATTATAATTAAATCAAAATTAAATTGTAAATTGGGAAAATGAAAAAAAAAAATTTTTATCCAGATCTTATTATATGATTTTCATTAAAATAATCTGTAAAGGAAGAAAAATTTGGAAACTGTTCTTTTAAATTATTATTCAGAATACTACAAATAATTTGAATTTTCTGCTAATTTATTATGGATGGTCGATAAAGAATGGATATTTAGCGCAGTAAGGTTCATATGAAGATTGGAGGTTTCGACGTGGTCAAGACATATAAAGATCTTCTTCGAGGTGGTTATGACGGGAAGACAGGCTAGAACCTCGGTTCCTTTCCTTTCTGCTTGAATTAATCTTGGTCCAGCGTTGGGATTTAATGCGCCAAGAAACAAGATTCCTCTGAGAGCTCTAGGAAAGGCCAGTTTTGAGGCTTAAATGGCCAAAAGATGCTATTCTACTGAAAGGGCGAAAACCCTACCTGAGAGTGTTTTAACTTAAGGCTGGCGTCCAAACCATTCCGCCGAGAAATGGCCTTCTGGAGTGTTCTGGGGTTAAAAGTTTCGGGCAAGAAGGAGAAGAGCGCTGGCCCTACTGACAGGGCGAAAGCTCTTCCTGGAGTTGTTTTATATATATCTATATATATATATATATATGATATATATATATATTATATATATATATATAGTATATATATACTATAGATAATAAATATATATCATATTATATTATATGTATTGTATTATATTATATAGAAAAAATGATTAATTGAATATATCATATATATATTATATATATATATAATATTATATATATACTATAGCTATATATATATAATATAATATATATAATATATATATTATATATATTATATATATATATATAATCAAATAAAAGTACAAATTTCAAAATTAACAGCAAAGGTAACATTAAATTCCTTCAACAAAATAAAAAATTATTCCATCAAGAATCTTTTCAATAATTATACTTGTACATTTTAGATACTGGATTGCTACTGGATACTGGATATAGCTTTTGGATATATAACAAAACCTAATAATTTTTTTTATTTGCGGGTATCCAACCAGTATACATCACTATCCCACAAGATAACTGTTCTAGTAAGTGTACCTCTTAGCATTAACATAATGTAATCTAGTTTCAATTCTACATTAAAATGTCATCTGTAAACACTTAATTGTTTTAACAAATGATTGTTAAAACACTTTACTATCTGGTTGAAGAGCAAAAACAGGATATTCTGCCTCTGAAAATAGCAGGGTATTCGGTTATCAAACAAATTTAATATACTGCCCATCCCTAATATAAACTGGATTAAAATGGAACTTGCCTTGTTCATTTTCAGTTGACCATTTACTGTATGAACTGTGAAGCTCTAAAATAGAGTTGTGAAGAAGTGATTCAAGATCAGGAGATTTATCTTGATTTTTTTCCAAAATATTCTGAAAAAAATAAATTAATAAAATAAAAATAAACTAAATTAACACTTAAAAATATTTAAAATCTTTTCAGAACACAGAAACTATAAAAATCTTTAAAAAACTTTCAATTTCAAATTAACTGAAAATATCACTTGCCTAATTTCCCAAAGTTTAAGAACACTGGAGTAGAAAAAAAAGTATACTCATATTTAGAAAGAACTTACTTCAATATTAGTAGCACAAAATTCAGAACATTCACTTCCACCATGACCATCAAACACCGCACAGCATAGGAGTTTTTCACTAATGTCTTTAATCCAATACCTTTAAATTAATTAAATAAATTTTATATTTAAAAAAAAAAAGTTTTCTAAAACACAATGTCATACAATAAATCAAATAATCAGCGAAGGGGAGTGGTTTAAAGGTACTTTTTAATATCTATGAAAATCATTTCCAATTTACCACAACAGGCAGCCAAAGACAGAAAGAATTATTTCCAAAACTTTTTAAGAATTCTATTAAATAAATGATTGCTGAAATATTAGATAGATATTACTGTAAGAAAAATCATGTATGTTTTGCCAATTCTCTAAGTATACTGTAATTGCTAAGAATGAAAGCCCGTCAACATTAGTTCAAATAGTAATTTAAGATGTGGCATTTCTCAAAAATTTTTGTTACTGTGATCTTGATGTATAAAAAGAAGGTACAACAAAATTTGAAGAGAAAGAATGTCAGAGCAAATGAAATTTACTTAGATAATTAAAAGAGCATTAAAAAAAACACACTGAAGAGGTAGTTTTGCAGTAGTGGGTTGATAAAGAAATCAGGGTAATCATGGTCTGTGGATGAAGCTCTATTTTTCACCCACTTAGGTAGAATTTGGGATTTGTCCATCAGCTTATGAATAAATGTCTATACACAAATTCATAAGAAAGAATTCACATGCAGCAGGTTATTTAGATGAACAATTATTTTTGTGGCTTCTTGGAAACACCAAATTCATTACAGTTTTAGACATGCTATATAAGCCCCAGTCTCAATTTTCACACAACTATGACACACAACCAATATTTGCATTTACAATGTAATATTTTTAATTACACAACAGAGTCCTCTCAAATGTTTCTTCTCACAGAAAGTTCAATTGCACTGGAGTTCTATGAATACCTTCTTCCACCTGGTGAACAAAACGTTTAACATTCTCTTTAGCAGACTAAGGGGTTTCCTTAAGACTACAGTAAATGTGTTCCTTGATTAGAGCTTCACCCGTGAATAGTGGCAGTTAATGTTAAAAAAAAAAAAAACAATAAAAATATTAAACTTTTAATGAAAGGAATGTTTGTAATTACTGTTCAATTATCATATTTCTGAAGCATGTAATGCATTTGAAGAGAAAAGCTCTAAGATTTTACCTCAGCTTGTGGGAAGCTACCGGCATATAAATTGTTCAGTTGCAACATTATATTATTATTATTATTATTTTGACATGTTACTTTATTAATTATAATTAATTATTTTATATTATTTTATTTATTATTATTATTATATTATTATCTATTATATATATATATAATATATATTATATATATATATATATATATATATATATATATATAATATATATATATTATTTATATATATATTATATATATATATATATATATATAATATATATATATATATATATATATATTTATTAATTTCCACGACAATCGGGGGAAAGGTTATAGTATATATATATATATAATATATTATTATATATATATATTATATATATATATATATATATATATATATAGTATATATATATATATAAGTATATATATATTATATATAATATATACTATACTATATATATATATATATATATATAATATATTATTATATATAAATATATATATATATATAAAAATATAAAAGGAATAAATCATATATACAGTAAATAATATATTATATATATATATTATATATATATATATCGCACGTGGCTGGAGTGCAAATTCGTGAATTCGCAACCAGCAGGGAACACTACAGATTCAAAACGGACACATCTCCCCCTCCTCACCTTCCTGCGGGAAGTGCGAATGATTCCTCTGGAATAGTTACCGCCAGCATGCATCATCTTGACTCATTGATTTCATTCACATTTTCTCCACTTTTTGAATTTGGGGTGTGCGTAAACATCCAGTGTACGAGCCCCAAACGCCTATTAGATTGGAGAGGGTAGAAATTAAACACCCAGTCCCAGAGCTTATTTGTCCCAATTGCAATTTATAGCAACGCAGTTGAGGGCAACCTCAAATAATTATGCAACACCTGCCACTAGTATCATTCAAAATGCACCACCTTAAAACCCCTAATAAGTTATCTCAAACGGTCTGCCACTATGGTCATAGTACACACCAGAACCCATACGCCCCCATCTCCAATAACTCAGTACAATGCCATCAATTTTTACCTATACTGCTAGTCTTTCAATCAACCAGATGCTAAACTACCATCTTGTGTGTGTTTTCACTGTACCTTTCGCGGGAAAATTTTCCTCCAAAAAGTAAAACAAATAAAGAAAAGATTAGGCATTTTCCTTCAAAATTTAGTATCAAGAGAAAATACTAAAAGTATTTGCGATTAAAAAATAAACTTTTGTTATAATCAAAGTCATATCATTTCTGTTTTACTTTTTGGCGGGAAATTTTCCTGCGAAAGGCACACTGAAACATATACACACAAGATCACAAGATAGTCTGAAAATTATAACATTGGATTGAAGTACGTTAACTTTAATTATATCTTTGCTTTGGTGGGACCATTACCTCCATTATCTTTTAACGATACTTCAGCTCCAGTCTTCAGATGTCTTCTCACTTGCATCGACAAGAACACTAAATGGACAGAAGTAATTCCTCTAGTACATACGACTTCAAAATATCTCTAATTTGCCTTCTTGCAATGGATATCAAGATTTGGAATTCCTCTCTATGTAATCTCGAATAGAAGACCACAGTTGAAAGTGAATTTTTCACCGAACTATCAAAATTGATTGAATTTCATATACTCCGTACCAGCGCTTACTACCCTTAAGTAAATGGCCAAATCGAAAGATTTCAACGATCGCTGAAGAGTGCTATCATGGCGTGGAAACAAAATTGATTTCCCTCTCTTCCAGTCATCAGGCTAAATCTTCGTTGCATTTCTGATGACTCCGGATTCTCTCATTTACAAGCAGTAAGCGGGAAAACACCTTTGTCCTTTAGAACTTCTTCAAGCGCCGAAAAATACAGATTCTTTCAAAGACTTCATGAGAAAATTTATGGCTCACATGAAACAACTGGACTTTCGCCAGCTACCACCTCTTTATCCATCCAGTACATCATTATACATTCCTGCTGAACTTCAGACATGTTCCCATGTCTTTCTCCTTGTCAAAAGCATTTGGATTAGTCTAAAAGCAGCTTATTCTGGCTCTTACAAGGTTCTTCAACGGATGGTTCGATGCTACAAGATACAACTTCCTAAAGGAAAGACGAATGTCATTTCTATTAGTCGTTTGAAGCATGCCAGGCTTCCTTAGACTCCACAGATGGTTTCTCATTAGGTTGTTGATTTGCCTTCATAGATGGTTCCTCAATCGGATGATGATTTGATTCACAGATGGTTCCTCAATCGGATGATAATTCACCCTCACAAACGTTCACTTCATCTTCTGAGCAGCAGGAACAAGCTTCAGCGTCTAGACGTAACCCAGCACGGAAAGTGCGTTTTAAGTAAATTTAGTGTTTAAAATTTAATTCAGTCATTAAAGTGCCAAATATAATTGTTTAAAATGTTATATGTCTAAAATAATGGACTTTAAATGTACTTTTTTAAAGCGTTTTAAAATTGCTCAAATATGTTAGTGGAGTTTGAAAAATTGTGGAAAATGGGAAATCGAGTAAAAAGAAAAAAAGTAGCTCAACAACCCTTTTAAACGAAAAAATCTATTTCGTATTTTATAAACTTAAAATGTAGTTTAAATTTATAATTTATATTAAAAATGACATTTATTTGTAATATATATGATTATATAATATCAAGTTTTAATATTTTTTTTCTTAATAAAATTATTAGTATATTGTATATAGATTTTTTTATTTTTCGAAGAAATTATCTTTTCTCTCGTCTCTCTCTCTCATCCTTTTCGTCTCCTCTTTTCGTTAATCTCTCTCTCTCTCTTCTCTCTCCTCTCACTCTCTCTCCCTCTCTCTGTCTCTTCGCTCTGCTCATCTCTCTCTCTCTCTCTCTCTCTCTCTCTCTCTCTCTCGACGCAAATGCCACTCCACCAATGTCGAAAGAAACGATAAAAATTTATATACCTTAAAAACTAACGTGCTTGACACGAGGGCATCGACCTATTTATATATGTTAAAGATGATGTTTTAAAAACTTAATCAAAAACAAATAGGTGTTTTTAACACTTTACAAAAAAGAGAACTATAAAAAGGGCTATAACGACTTATGCTACTGGTTCAATAACCTCGAGTAGCTAGCATCATACATAGCTTCTGTAAGCAAAGGGAGGCGACCCCAACAAAGAAAACAAAACAAATAGCTGTTTTTAACACCTTATTATAAAGAGATAACTATAAAAAGGGTTATAATGACTTATAGAGTTCCCTATATTTCCCTTACCCTTCTATAATGGTACTATTACTGTTCTCCTCCAATCCTTCGGAACTATACCTTATATAAAGGCTTTGGTACACATTTTCATATCCAGTCAATCACAATCTTGCCTCCATTCTTGATCATTTCAGATTTACCATTCTCCAACTTTCTCACTCTACCTTTAACCTCCTCCCTGCTAATTACCTCATCCCCAAAATACCTATTTTTCCTTACACTATCTAACCCACACACCCTCATTGCTGTCAGTGCTGTGCAGGTTTTCTAAGTGTTCCCTCCACACTCTCGCATCCATTTCATCACTCACGAAAGTACCATCTCTATTCAATTACTCTATGAAGATTCCCCCATCTCTCTTTCCAGAAGAGTTCGCTATTTCCTTGTAAGTTCCCATTAATCTTCTTTCCAAACTGTTCATTAACTTCATTTTTCCTCCTAAGTGTGCAACTTTTATTCTTCCTTTTTTCCTCTTCATATATTTCTATACACCTTTCTTTTGAGATCTCATCATTTGTTTTTAGCACATTCAACCACGTCTCTATTTTTTAACTTTAACCACTTGGAGCACCTCTTCATTCCTTCACTCACTATTGACATTCTTACTTCCTACTTTAGCACATCCATATACTTCTCTTGCACTGCTAGCAAAGGCTTCCTTAATTTAAATTCAGATTTGTTCAGTTTCATTTTGTTCACATTCAGTTGATTTATTTACAAGAGCTCTCACATACTTTTCCTTGTAATCTTGTTCACTCAACTTCTCACTTTTAATTCTCCCCGCTTCCTTCCTTATCCCTTTTCTTTCCATCCATGCTCCTACTAACTTAATCTTACATAAAAAAAAACATAATGATCTGATATTACCATCTTCAGCCCCTTCACTAATTTAATGTCCAACACATACTTCGACATCTCCTCTTTCACCAACACAAAATTAATGAAACTTTTCACTTCGATACCCTCTGCCTCCACCACATCTCTCTTGTGCTTATGAATATTCTAGTGCCCGAAAAATGTGTTACTTACACACATACCTTTATCCTCGCAGACATCACTCACCTTCCAATCATTCTCATTTTCTCCAGCAACCCAAAAGGCATCAGTTATAGCATACCTTTTTCGACCACCTATCCAACCATTTAAGTTGCCCAACACAATCAATGTGAAGTCCTTACTCATTCCATCCAAAAGATCATTCAGATTGTCCCAGAAAACCACACTCTCCTCAAAATCATCCTCGGATGGACCATATGATGCAACCACACATACCTTGATCTTCTCAAACTTAAACTTAACCACTAGAATTCTAGTATTCACACAAGCAAAGTCCACCATACCTCTAGGCCACAAGTCACTCATCAAAATCAAGATAGGCCAAAAGCTTCGAGAGTTGATTTAGCTAACATACGATTTGTGTTTACTTTTTTTTTAAATTAAATTAGAAATTTTTAAGTAAAATATTTTTAAGGAATTTTATTGTGTTTAATAAATTTCGTATAATAAGTATAAAAAATGGGCTTTTGGAATAAGAAAAAGCTATTTTTAATGAATTATAATTAAAAAAAAGGATTAATTCAGCAGGAAAAGGGTGTTTAGGAAATTTGCCATTTACTTATGATATGGGTCAGATTATATTGCTCTCTCTCTCTCTCTCTCTCTCTCTCTCTCTCTCTCTCTCTCTCTCTCTCTCTCTCTCTCTCTCTCACTCACCAAAATCGTAACAATCAAATGAAAAATTGATAAAATATGATGATTTATTTTAATAATTAATGTAATTGCTTAAGATAGAGTTTTTTCAATTTTTTGAATTATCTTTTATTTATTAAGGAAGCGTTGCTTCCCTTGCTTCCGTTGACCGCACACCTTTGATATATATATATATATATATATATATATATATATATATAATTCTCATCTTTCTAGTAATATGCTCTTAGATATAAAAATATTTCACAACAATAATATAACTATAATAATACAGTGGCGTATCCAGGATTTTTTTCGGGGGGCCAGACAAAATCGTTTAACATGTAATATATGTAATAATAATAATAATAATAATAATAATAATAATAATAATAATAATAATAATAATAATATTTAACAATAAATAATAATAAAACTATAAAAAACTGTTTAATTTAACCTCTAGATTTTATGTTATAAACGGATATAATACTTAAAAATACTTAGTCTAAAAAATTTCGGAGGCCGCGGCTGGCCCCTGGATACGCCACTGTATATATATATATATATATATATATATATATATATATATATATATATATATATATATATATATATATATATATATATATATATATATATATTTCTCACCTTTCTCCCCATCCATCTTGTTAGGTAGAACCTGTCAAGTGTTGCTCCTCCAGAAATCCCTCCAGGCATCCCGATCTTCGAATAGTGCCAACCTTTCCACATTCTCCATCGTTTCTTCCCTCGACGCAAATGTCTCTTCCACAGCATCCTTCCATCTTTTTCTTGGTCTTCCCACTGGTCTCGCTCCTATAGGTCTCCAAATAACTAATATTCGGGGTATCTCCAGTCCTCCATTTTCCGCACATGTCCAAACCATCTCAGCTGGTTTCTCTCAATACATTCCATTATTGGGCGGACTCCGAACTCTTCTCTTATTACTTCACTTCTAACTCTGTTCCTCAGCGTTACTCCTCTTATTAATCTCAACAATCGCATTTCCGAAGC
>JABUQX010004781.1:47500-48907 GCA_015478945.1 Trachelipus rathkii
CGTAAAAATTTACGTTTTTACATACCCTAAATCAGTAAATCAGTAAATCAAACAACCATCCAACCACCCTTCTGTCCATCCGTGATCTATTGATTTATTGTATAAAGTCATTACAATCTATATTTTTAGTAAAAAAATTACGTTTTTACATACCCTAAATCAGTAAATCAGTAAATCAAACAACCCTCCCCACCCCCCACCCATCTATTGATCTATTGATCTATTGATCTATTGATCTATTGATTCAAGTCATATTTTTATTAAAATTGTTATATTTTTACACCTTAAAGCAGTAAATCAGTAAATCAGTAAATCAAACTGCCCTCCCCACCACCCTCCTACCCTGCTATGATCTATTGATCTATTGATCTATTGATCTATTGATCTATTGATTCAAGTCATATTTTTCTTTAGTATAAATAAGTTCTTTGGATAAAAATAAAACATTTTTATTTTAAAGCCTTTATAACATAAGTGCAAACTACATAATCGTTAACATATAAATTTTTAGCATCAAATATATTTACAAGTTTATTAAAAGAAACATTATTTAAAAAAACATATAATGAAATAAATACAGTACAAACACATAAGTGGGATACGATGGTTGCGGAAAACGAGTTCCTAACATGTGAACATTATTATATTTTAAAAAAGATGTTACATAATGATTACTAAACATAAAATCTAAATGCAGAGAGTCAAGGAAATATACAACATTATTATTTTTACAATTTATTGTAAAACTCATCCATTTATTGCTCGAAACACCCCTAGGAGAAGTGTTGAAAGATAAAGACCAGAGTCGGTATCCAATTTTACTGAGAACCAGAGGTTCATTTTTAATGACTCCCTAAAAATCTTCTTTCGTTTCCGAAGGCGTTTAATATTTCTTCTTCATTCATCATTAATAATTCAAGATTATATTTCGTACTCTGTCAATCTCGATGATTTGAGGATGTTCCAGATACACCAGAACTGAGATTGAGGATGTCAAACTTTGTCCAAATTTGAGACTCAACCCTAATGTTCCTTTTCTTAGGATATTGAGATGATAAGCATTACAAGCTGAAAGATCAGCAGTGAGATCGTATGCATATAAATTACTGTTTTCGGCATAAGTCTTGAGATCAACACCTGTACCGTTATCGCTGCAAGATACAGTATTGGCAAATAAATCGTAAAAAGGACGCGAACATTGAGAATGTGAGTCTTCATATATCATCTCATAATCACGACCGTATGGTATTCACATGTAAACTGATACCTCTAAGTCCGAAATGGGTAAATTTAAAGGCAGACTTTCCATAGTTTCCAGAATAAGCATCGTGTTCTACAATTCCTATTATTACCTTCTGAGGTAAGCTACCATTGACGATGTTAGGTATATTAATGCTAAATAATCCT
>JABUQX010004782.1:0-32500 GCA_015478945.1 Trachelipus rathkii
TGCAGAATATGAGGACGGCCCTAGGTGACTAGACAACAGCATCAAAAAACGAAAATAAAAATTGTCTACTACTCTCTATTACACTATATATACCTCTACTCATTCGCATAACTAAAAACCATAGTCACTCTTCTCATTCCATCTTCATTTCTTCTTCTCTCACAAACCCCAAATAAAAGATATCCTGTTACCCTTATTGATCCTTTTTTTGGATATATTATATTTATCATCCTTGTCACCTTTTTCGAAGTTTTTTTAGCCCAGGGGCACATATCTATCTGAAATTAGTTCCTACTTAACCCCCTGCTACTATCTTTTAAACTCGTTTTCAGATTTATTCCCAGAAGTCCCACTCTCTCTTTATTCCTAACATCACCTTTACGAAAAAATTAAAATCAATATGTTACAATCCACCCACAATCCGATAACCTTTCTCAAACTTTAAATTTAATCCATTGGCGTAGCTCCTAGTTTACTCTAACACAAAAAAATCATCCTAGGCTATTTTTTTTATTCTTGTCCAATCAACATCAAATATATAATCACCTCGTTTGTTCTCTCTCTCTCTCTTTCTCTTTTCTCTTCTCTCATCTCTCTCTCCTGCTCTCTCTCATCTCTCCTCTCTCTCATCCTCTCTCTCTCATTCTTTCTCTCTTTCTTTAGCACACACACACATTTCATCCCTCACAACTCATCTTTACTACAACTTTCCATCTCATCTTATATTTCTAGTCACTAGCAAGGGCAAATTCAAATTTCCCCTTTCTAATACATTATCACCTTCTCTCTCTTCTCTTCGCACATTTATTCTTTCTAAGCCATTCCTCTTGCTCCACAACGATTTCCATACGAAATGCCGAAAAAAATATCTTCTGAGGTCGCTTTACGGTGCCTACGACCAGCAGAGTCTTGGATTGCTTATAGCAAGTCATTCTCATAGATTAAGTGGTTGTTTATGTGGGTCCTCCAACCCAACTTATCACTGTCCATTTCCTCGTGGCTCTTATGACACCGCAGAACCGTTCTTTTATGTAGAAATTATTGGTCCCTCACACAAGGGATATATTAAAAAAAAAATGTTGCCTTTAAAGTTCTCAAATTGGTGTTGTGTTGGTGTTGTGTGTGTGTTTATTTCTCTGTGTTGTGTGTGTTGTATGTGTTGGACAACTGTAGGAGCCTGCCAATGGTTTAAATAAATATAAGACTAAATGAAGCGCAAGATGAAGCGTCCAAAACTCTCCATTGTAGCACTGGAAGACGCTTGGAATATTCCCTTACGCTCCATATTTCCTAAATTATTATATATATTTATATATATATTTATTTATATTATATTATATAATTAATCTTACTATATTATATTATATATATATTTATATTATATTATTATATTTATTATATATTATATATTATATTTTTATATATATATTTTATTTATATATATATATTATTTATTATTCTATAATTTTATATATATATCTATATATGTGACAAGTATTTATTTTATCTTAAAATTCTTTTTTTTAATAAAGCCTTTTAAATAATAAATATAATAATAACTCATAATATTATTAGTTATATTGTTTCCAATAATAATATAATAATAATATAATTATTTCAATAATACATACTAATTAATAATCAATAATAATTAAATAATAATAATACATAATAATTGTTCGAAATACCTTAAATTTGTTCTAGAATGAAAAAGGACGAAGAGACAGTTTGTAGTTCTGATCAATCATTTTTTTTATCTATATAATATATATTATTTATATCTTATTATTTATTTATATATATATATTATTATATTATTTATATATATATATTTTATATATATATATATATAATATATATATTATATATATATATATATAGATATTATAATATATTTATATATATATATTATATATTCTAATATATATATAATAAATAGTAATATATATATATAGATTATATATAATATATATATATATTATCTATATATATATATATAATATATATATAACTAACTATTTATATTATTATAATATATATATAACTATGAAAATAGTTTACATATTATTGAATGCATTCAGTGCTATAACCGTAAGCTTTATTCTTGCTGTGTATGGACCAAAAAACTGTTATGTCAAACTCTTCATGATACATGTCAGTATGGGGAGACTCTTTTCAAAAGATGAGAGAGAGATAGACTGGATTGAGACTTGATGATTGATCTGATGATTTGTTAGATTTTCTTCCTGATGTGGGATGTAGTCTTGATTTTTTGTACTGAGTGATTATTTGGATGATTTGACGTGCTGTTTTGATGTATTGTAGGATAATGGGAGGATGATACTGAGGAATTTTTCTATTAGTTCGGATAAACATTATTCAATATAGATCTAGTATGAGAGAGAGACTAGACTGCTTAATCTATGACGGAGAGTTTTTTACTGGAGATGTGTATTTGATGATTGTTCGTGTCTGTTGTTGTTTATGAATGAGGATTTTGTCCTGTGTTTTGTTTTATGACTGTTGAGAGGGATGATCATTTATGATGATCTGAGGATATGATGATAAGATGATGGATCGATGATTAGAGATTTTTCTTAGGTGTTTCGTAACTTATTAAGTCATTAATTTATCAAATGAGAAGAGATCTGATTGATTTATCCTGAGAGATGAGTAGAGAGAGATAGTCCGAGATGTACGTGTCTTCTTTCGTCTTATGTCTTTATGTGATGTTTGATGATGAATATGATTTCGAGACGTGCTGATATACTCGATCGTGTTCTTTATTCTTTTTGTGATTTTATGTTTCATTTTTTAATTTTTAGCTCTCTCTACATTGGGTCTATAATGTCCTTTGGTTTTGATTTTTAGTTGGAATGATTTGAATGAAATAGTATGTGATGAGAATGTAGTAAGATTAAGGTGAGAATCTGTGATCATGCTTGGATCTGTGTTTTTCTCTCCTAGAAATGGTCTATCATTCGATGGTTCGATTTCATTGATCATTTAAAAATCTGTTGCAATTTCTCTCTTTTCTTTTTTTTTCTGTTATGTTTTTTTTAGGTGTTGATGGTGGATTTTTTTTTTTTTTCGATGTGTATTTTTTTTGGAGCTTTTGTGAAATTCATCTGAGGTCCATGAATCACATTGTGAATGAGAGAGATGATAGTATGTATCTTTCTTTCTTTTTTCTGATAGTTTTTTTTTTAATATAGAGTTTTTTCCGTAAATATTTTATCAACAAAATTCCAACCCTCAAAAAAAATTGATAGAAGATTGAAGGATGATAATGATATGTGAGAATAAGAGCAGAGATTGGTTTGATGATTTAGATGAGTTGTGAGGAGAGGATCCGGAATTTTTCTTAATGGTTTCCTCGATTTTTCTTTATCAATATTTATCATATTTACGAGAGAGAGAGATGGAGAGAGGAATGTAGTTAAAACCTCAGATTCACTTAATTTAGACGGACTTGATTTTTCTGAGTGAGAGGATTTTTGAGTAGATGAGGAATTTTTCTATAGGGTTTTTCTTTTTGTGTAAGCTAATTAATATTGTATCTCGAAATTGCAACGTAAAAAATTTGAAGTTTCGATTTCTGCGTCGGTCCTTTTTTGGCCATTAATAATATAGCCTAATTAAATATTTTGATAGTCTTTTATTAGTGTTTGTTTAGAATGCTTTAGTTAAAGATTACTCCCATGTATTTAGTTTAGTACTTGAAAATTTTATATTTATTTGTATTTATCATATTTCTTTATATATTATTTATATATATATATATATTATAATATATATTATAATTAATTTATTTTATATTTACTTATTTCTATTTTTATATATCTATATATAATATAATTATATATCTCTTATTATATATTATTATATATTTTTATATGTAATTATAATATATTAATATATATATTATATTTTTATATATATATTATATATTATTATCATTTCAGTTCTTTTCATTTATATTAATTATACATATATATATTACTTTATATATATTTATTTATATTATATATATATATAATTTTTATAATAATCTATTATATTCATATATATATATATAATTATTTATTTTTATAGATATATTATATATATATAATTATATATATATATATATAACTATATCACATTTCTTTTAATTTTGAATATAAGATTTGGTTGGTCATTTATATATCAAAAATTTTTCTCTTTTTTTATATAGTTTGTACTTTTAGACAATAAATTTTTTAAATTGAAAATTTTTTAAATATAATACAAAAATTTGAGTGTTTTTATTTTTTGTAACTTATTTTATTTTAATATTTTTTGGTGGTTTTATATAATTAATTTGGAAAATTTACTATAATTTTTGACAAGCATTATACTCTAGGGATTGTTTGACGTTTCTAGTTGCTCGATCTTTGGGTTTAAATTCAGACACTTCTGGTTATGGACAGGTTCAAAATAAAAATTAATTTGGGATATATTATATTTCTTTGGTGTATCTTTCTTTATTCGTTTCATCTCCTTAGTAATACTCTTTATTTGATTCCCCTTTAAAGTTGGTTCTCCCTTGTCATCTCAGTGTGTGGGAATAGTTCTTTTTGTTAATATTTTGGTCGTGGATAACACTGTTTATTCATTTTAACTCCTTTTTCTTCTAATCCTTATCGTCTAGTACTCCATCAGTTTCTTTTTAATCCTTCTAATCCTTATTAAGTTTAAAATATCCCATTCTAAAGGAAGATATTTGGAAGCCTATTTCACGTTCTTCTTAATTTTATTCTGTTCTGGTTCGCCAGTTCTTTATTTTACCTAATCCAATCTCTAACTCCTAAACCTACTCCTTTTCCTAATCCTTAATACCTAATCTAATCTTCGTAATCTAGCATTCACTTTTTTTCTTATTTTTTCTAAAACTTCTATGACTTACGTGTTTTTCTTTCTTGATTAATAACTAATTCTTTATGGCATTCCCTCTCACACTGGTAACTAATTGTATAAATGTCTAGCTTCGTCTTGTTTGCTAAGAATTTAGTATAAAGATAATATGAAATTTATTCCCATGTTTTATTTAAGATTTTTTGCTTTTGACCATATATGATTTATCTAGGAAATACACGACAGAATTTTGTGTTATTGCTTTTCCCTTTTCATTGAACTTTGATGTTTTAATATCTCCTTTCTTATCTTTAACTTTTTTATTCAATTTAGTTTCTTCTCGTTGTTTTACGATCTTTACCTCAAGTTATTAATTTTAGTCTAATTTTAGGAAGGAACGCACGCTAATTTAAAACTTTTGCTTTCGTTTCAAAATTTTTTTGGGACCGCTCCCTTGTTTATATTCTTTAATTCTATAATTTCCATTATTTATTTATATTATTATT
This sequence comes from Trachelipus rathkii, assembly GCA_015478945.1. NCBI lineage: Eukaryota > Metazoa > Arthropoda > Malacostraca > Isopoda > Trachelipodidae > Trachelipus > Trachelipus rathkii. The sequence continues at coordinate 5,382 of JABUQX010004782.1, forward strand.
CCTATTTATATATATTATTATAATCTTATATATATATTTAATATATTATATTATTATTATTATATTACAATATTATTTATGTTATTTTAATAATTAATATATATAAAAAAATAATAAAATAAAATATCCTTTATATAGATATATATATATATATTAAATAAAAAAAAAAAATAAAAATATTAAAATAATAAATATATTTACTTCTAATATATTATAATTATATATGTACATTATCTTATTTATATATTTATATTTATTATATTTATTGATATAAAATACAAAAAATCTTATAATATATTATATATCTTATTCAATTTATTTTATTATTATTTATATATGTATTATAATATATATTTATGTTAATTATATTTATATATATCATTTATTATATAATTCTTATATATATACTTATAATCAATATTATATAATAATAATATATATATATATATATTTTATATATAATATCTAAATATTATTATATATTAATATAAAAAAAAATATCAATTTATTTATTATCTTATAATTATATATATAATATTTATATATTATATATATTATTTATATAATATCCATATATATAATTTATATTTATATGTTCTTAGATAATTTTTCGGCACGAGTTACTTTAACATTGACACCAACTTTTCCAAATTATGTATTACACTTCCGTGTTCATCATTAGGAATTTTTCTAGTCCTAATTGTTTCTCCTTTTCTTTTAGTATATAATCTTTCTCACTTGAACAGAACTCTTTTTTTTTTGGAGATCTTCGCATTTAGGAACATTTGCAGGTATAAGCTTCTCTCTTTTTCTCTCCTCTCTTCTCTCTCTTTCTTTCCTTTCTCTTCTCTTTCTCTCTTCCTCTCTTCTTCTCTTCTCTCTCTCTCTCTACTGCTCCTTTCTCTCTCTCTTCTCTCCTCTCTCTCTCTCACATTTTGAATCCTATTACTAATTACGCCTTGCCAGCGAGTAGTGTTAATATTAATAAAATTTAAAATTGTCTTCCTTTATAACAATATAGAATGCAATCTAATATGATCATAATCTTTTTCTCTTTATTAATCCGTACTTACGCTCAGATATTTGTTCTAAACGTGTTTATTTTGTCACTCATTACCAACACGTTATTAACACATAAAATAAAACATGACATTAAAATTTATTATCATTTCAAGTTTACATTGCCGTGTAATTTACCAGGTTCATTTCTCGTTTTATTTTTGATTTTTGAAACCAGATTCCAGTTATGTAGTGTATCGTCATGTGTTTTGTTATGTTATTTGTTATGGTGTTTTCTTTATGCTATATGGTGTATGCTATTGCATGGGGCCTAGCAATAAAGTGAAATAATAACACACCTTGTTTCAATATGATTTATGTTTCTTTATTTTAGGGTTTTTCTTTTTGAAAAGCCTTTAAAAAATCATCTTGTTCGTAATTTCATAGTTTTTAAACGCATATCGAGGACAACCATATCAAGATGATGGATATTAAAAAGTTTGAATCCAATTTCAAAACTTAATCAATGGCCTAACCATAACCTAATCTAACCTAAAAAAAATTTTAACCTAACTTAATTAACCTAACACTAAAATTAATACCTTAACAATCTTAACTTAACCTTAACAAAAAACTATTCTAGCTTGTACACGTGTTCGTCTGAGTATATTTATTCCGGTGAAAAATTATTTTTTTTCTAGTTGTACTTGTCGAAAACATTTCTTGACCTTAGTTACCCATTCAATTTTTTACCCCTTTATTATATTTTACTTATTATTTTTATTTAATATTCAATATAATTATTATTTATTGTTTTTGTATTTTGTGCCTTTTTTTTCATGGAATAAAACAATTATATTTTCTTTTTAGATTTCCAGATGCTCTTTGAAAATTTTTATATCCTTTAATTGTTACCTTTTTTGGTGGCATTTTTTTTTGTTTTTTGCGTTATTCTCCCTGCAGTTGATTTTTAATGTGATTTTTCAGTAATGATTTTTTTTTTTTTTTTTTTCTTTTGTTAATAACTATTTATGAAAAATCCCTTACTATTTTTATAGGAATTTTTTGGACTAAAATTATAATTTTATGTCAAACGATACTTCACCCTTAACTTTAATCCTTAAATACAGGTAATCCTTTAACGCTAAAAATCTAGTTATTCTTAAACTTAACTTAGTGAGTGCTCAAAATAATTAAAAATGGATTCAAAATCTTCCCATCGGAAAATCGATCTAAAAATAACTTCTGTAATAAAGAGTTAAATGAGGAGAGGAAAGATTAAATTTCAACCTGCTCCTCTCTCTCTCTCTCTCTCTCTCTCTCTACTCTCTCTATGTATATATTATTATATAATATTAATATATATTTATTATTATATTATGTATATTATATATATATACTTTATATATTATATATATTCTATTATTATTATATATTACTAATACATTACTTATTATATAATATATATTATATATATTATAAAGAGAGAGAGAGACGGAGAAGATGTTGGAGGAGAGAGAGAGAGGAGAGAGGTCGAGAGAGTAGTCGATGAAGAGTGAAGGTATGATTTAAGATCTTGAGTACTTTTGTTGTAAAAAAGAACAAAAATAAAAAAAAAAAAAAAAAAAAAAAGAGGTGAGAGAGTTAGCGTCGTAAAAAACAGACATCTTATGAGTTAAGAGGATAAAAGAGAGTTAATGTCAGTAAAGTTCTAATAGATGGTGTCTCTCCTTGAATTTCTTTATTGTTCCAAGTCCACTCAATTTAAGATCGTGGCCCGTAGGCGGAACGTGCAATTGAATGATAAATGAAGAGACGTTTGGCGCGGGTCAAACCAACGAGGTGAAAATAATTTCACAGTTATTTTGAGGGGGAGGAGAAGAGATTGGAAAAGGCAGGAGGGAGGAAGGAAGGAAGGATAGATCAAGGAATATCATGAAGAAGTAGGTAAGAGAGGAAAAAGGGAAGATGAAGGAAGGAAGGAAGGAAGGAAGGAAGGAAGGAAGGAAGGAAGAAAGAAAGGGAGAAACGAAAGGACTGAGGAAGGAAGGGAATATGGAGTAAGGTAGGAAGAAGAGAGATGATGAGTGATGAGAAAGATGGAGAGAATGAGAGAGAGATGATGACTGAAGAGATGAGATGTGAGAGAAAGATCGAGAGAAGAGAGAGAGAGAGAGAGAGAGAGAGAGAGAGAGAGAGAGAGAGATTCAGAAAAAGGAAATGTTCGATTTGTTTTCAAAGATGTTTTTTATAGCTGTATGTTATAGTAGATATTGATTGTACTAAGTTTCAGACTCAATGAAAGCAACCATGTTTTCCAACCATTTCCAATTTTTATTGGAGCTAAAATTTCAATATTAGCCATATAAACTATCAACCTTCCTTTAAAAAACTACTTTACATTCTAATATCCCACATTATTTATAAAACTGATTTTAATACGATCCAATCAAAAATTAATCAAATTGTACATAAAAATTATTGTTGCTTTAAACCCCACAAATTGTTTTCATATTTAATCTCCAAATCTGATATTTCGATTCTTAAATCACTTAAGGATGACAGGTCAATTTCCATTTGTAAACCTGACAAAGGAAACGGTATTGTCATTCTAAATAGGACAGATTACATTAATAAAATGAAAAGTATTTTATCTGACAACACTAAATTTACTTTAATAACGAAAGACCCTCTCAAACTGTCTCTTAACTTAGAAGACAAAAACAATCTCTCCCTCTGCAAATTTTATAGCAATAAATTAAATAAATCACAATATGACTCCTGCTATTCTAGAGGCTCTGCCCCTGGTACTCTCTATAGATTTTCCAAAGTACATAAACATAATGTTCATATGAGACTCTCTATAGATTTTCCAAAGTACATAAACATAATGTTCATATGAGACCAATTCTAGATTCCTATAATACCCATAACTACAATCTAGCTAAGTTCTTGGTTCCTTTTTCTGACACCTTCTAGCTCCAATAAATATTTCATACAAAATTCTTACTCGTTTAAATCTTGGTTCGCTTCTATCAGTAACCTACATAATTTCTATATGTCTAGCTTTGACAAATTGACATCCAGTCATTGTATATTAATATCCCCACAACTGAAGCCATCGACATTATTTTAAACAATATTTTTAGTACCCAATGCCCATTTCTAAATCTCTCCAAATCCCAATTCAATTCAAAGAACTTCTGAGCCTAGCTACTTCTGATACCTATTTCTTTTTCAATAACCAACTTTATTCACAAATTGATTCTTTGGCAATGGGCTCTCCTCTCAGTGCTATTTTGGCGAACGCTTATCTAAAACATTACGAATCCATCTAGCTTGACAGCTTCCCCCAATATCAAACCATCTTACTACAAACGTTATATGACGACACCTTCCTCCTTTTTTTTCTGATGATGCACATTAAGTCACACCTTCCCCAAACTTCCAAATTTTCCATACTACCTTAATATTAAATAGGCACAACAAGAGGATTCCAACAATGGCCTACCTTTCCTCGACTGATTCTCAATCACACAAAACTCTTTCTGTTTATTTACAACACAAGGCATTACAGAAAACCTTACTTTTACCTCAACTTGTTTCTCAAAAATTCTTTCTCTAGTCAGTCCCCTTTTTCTTTATAAAATTGTACATTCAGTATAAAAACTTTATTCTTTAGAGGCCTTTCCATACTTCGTAATAATCAACGAATCTTATTAAAGAACTCTTACTTTTCCTCATAGTTAAATTTTTTCAAACTCTCAAATCTCTCTACCCCATACTATCAATAAATTTTATTCTTTAATCTTAAGAAGATTTTTGAACCGATCTTATCTATTGACTACACTTACTTCTGCGCTTCCAAAACAGCCTATTTTTTTTATCAATACTTCCTTCTACGACCTTCCACTACATACAAAATTTAAAATGATCATACTTTTAAAATTCTTTACAAATTGCAATTTTTATATTTTGTGAAAGTTTTATTTTTGTCTTCATTTCCAACTTCACTATAGGCTTCTACTTATCTCATAAAGGACCACTTTCTACCTTTTCCTGCGTTCTTCCAGTCACTAATATATTTTTATATTCCTGTGGTGTTTTGCTTTTCCTACGACACTTATGTGTGGCTTGCATCTTCATGCGCCAACTCTCCTTGTCAGGGTCTGATGAACATAGAGACTGCTTCGGCTAGAACTGTTCTTTTGTAATATTTACTATCCCCACCCCCTTTCCACGCGCATTATTAACATAGTTCACCATTAAAATCATCCCATACAGTCTATCTATTTTATCACTTCTTTTCACAAAAACCAACCAGCAACTATCCAGGATCTAAGAAAGTTTTAGAAGCAATTCACATACCCAGTCTTAACCATCACTTAATAACGATAGCGGTCCTATCTCACCTGCAAACTCCAGTATAATCTCTATCTACTATAGTGTTCAACTGTTTCTTAGTTACAGGATTTGTATATGATAATAGTGTGAATAATATTTAGATATCAACCTGCCCTTTACCATACATGTTCACCTAAGTTTTTTATTACCATGTTTTCGTTTTGCTTCTTTATGGTTGTCCTGAAGATGGGAATAACTGTTTTCCCCGCGAAAACGTCGCTCTCTCTCTCTCTCTCTATAGAACAACTGAATGCGTAAACATAAATAGTTTCTGTATCATATATAAAACAAAATTCACCAAGGTTTTTATTGTATTCCACAAAAAATTTTCAGAGCATTGGTTTCTGTTATTTATTGTAGAAATCCAAGATATTTAAGCATTTATTTATCTATAACCCTAATATATATAGTATAATATTATTATTATATATTTTATATATTAACTATATATTATATATTATATTATTATTAATTATATATATTCATCTTTATATTATATATATATATATATATATATATTCTCATATATATATATCTATAGAGATGAGAGAGAGATGAGAGAGAGAGAGAGAGGAGACACCACGAGTAATAAAAGTTGCTGGAGTCGCCGCTGAGTATTTACATATTATATATTATTTTATTATATATCCTTTATATTATTTTATATATATATATATTATTTATATTATTATATATATTATATATATATATTATTCTACTTTTATATTATATATATTATATTTATTATATATATATAAATTATATATTCATATATTTATTACTTATATCATATATATATTTAATATATCTAAATATTATATATATTATATAATATATTATATATATATATTTATTATTAATATATAATATATATACTATTAGTTATTATTATATATTAGTATATATATATCTATTTATATTCATTTTTTTAATATATAATATAGTATATTTATTATATATATAATATATACTTCTTATAATATAAATATATATTATATATATATTATATAGTATATTATATATTATATTATCAATATATATATATTATATTATTATATTATATTTCATATTATATATATGTTATATATAGTATATATGTCTAAGAAGGGCCGATTTGCTTCTTGCTGGTTCTTGTAAATAAAGATCTATACTGTTGTTCTAGGGTTTGATTTAATGCACTACTGATTAGTAAGATGATAAAAGACTCTATTCCTTGATAAGTGGTCTAACGATTCATATATTGAAGAAAGTTATTACTCCAAGGTGAACGAAAGTGGTTTCTGAATGAAAAAGACAATATAATATTTTAATTAGATATTTTAGCACTACGAGATTAGGGCAAAAATCCCCCATAACATAACTTTGCCATTTTTACTATATTATAACCTTAGACAAGGTTCCAGTTATGATTACACGAATAGATTACAATATTTTTAAAAAATATACTAAAATGTATAATGTTTTATAATTAATTTTTAGATGGTAGAATATCGTAAGTAAGCTCGACAAAAGTATTTTAATTCTTCTTCAACAATTAATTTATTTTTAAAAATAAGTATATATTAATTAATAATAAATTTGTTATTAAAAAATAATACAATCTTTCCTTAATATTATTTATGGCGCGATAGATATTTGATGCCAGTCCTTTTTAGCCGAATCGTGAGTGATCACATGCAAGCTCACATTCTTCTACCTCGCGTTCTACCATTTACACTGTCACACCCCCTTAAGAAGACCATTGGGGGTCATGAACCAATCGTCTTTGGCACTGTCTATGATCGCTTTTGAACGATCCCATTGAAGACCAACTTAAATCACGTTACCTCTTCATTCTTCTTTTAACTGCGAGAATTAAGCTTCACTTTTCTACCATACATCATTTTCTGGAATCGTTGGGTCTTTTCCTCGAGGTTGGGACAACCGATCCGGGATCTCGGACGCAAAGTGCTGTTTTCTTCGGCTTTTCTACGGCGTTTGTACCTTATTTGGGAGGCACATTCAGATTCTTCATCGAACGAGAGTCTGAATTGACGTAGTGCTCGTTCCACCATATACTCCGCGACTTCACATATTTGGTTAGATTCTATTTTGTTTTTACGCGTGTAATTTCTATTTAAACTCCCTGTTCCTTAACATGAGTTCATGGACTTACGGTTTTAAATGAGGTCGCTAACGTAAAAGTGGGGCACTTTCTTGAAATCTTCGTAACTTCGCTACTTTCTCAAAAACTGACATTATGTAGGTTTGTTATAGGTTTCCAGGACCTTTGTAGGTCTGATAGTTCGAATTCCACTACCATTTTATCAAGCATCTGGATTATTTGAATCTTCTTACAGATGAAATTTGTGTATATTCTCTCTCAAGTTAATAGCTCATACTCACCGAACTATTTCAGGATTCTTCTCTGCATATGTCGATGGTCGAGGAACCTCGTGTGGTAAGGTCGCAAGACAGGTTAAGGAGAGGGCGGTAGTTTACCTCTATTTATGTTACAAAGATGTTGTGAGAAAAAATAAAGCCATTTTTCGATCTCCCTGGGAAAAAACATCCTAGAACATAACTTAGTGTTATATAATGTCTTTAATCACATTTTCATGCTTTTGCGCAATTCTTTCAGTAAGATAATCGTTTGGGGATATCCAAACACGATATCCTTCTGCATAAATTATAATTACAGCCAAGAAAGTTCAACTCGCACCTTCGGGTCCGAGGGTACCTTTTGATAGTTTCCAATCTTCCACAGAGACTTTCTACAATTTAGTGCAGGCGAATATCTTGGCAGGAGGTTGCTATTCTATCCTCCCTGTGTGATGATATCGCGGAGGGGCTCCTTCCTGGTCGTCCCTTCACAATACTGATCGTCATATCCACTGTGTATGGAAAACTCCACTGGGTACTATCCTTCATTTCCTAAGTTTGGTTTCTTCTCCCCTGTGTCGCGATCTCGTTCTCTTCATCGACAAGGTTGACGTTAATCCATCTCCCTCACCACTGTTTTAGCCGTCCCTGGGTATACCTTTTTATCCAACCCATTAATAATTATAAACGTTTGAACGCGTTGACCGTTATTACTCTTTACCATTTGCATAAGGCCTCTATGGTGGCTGTCATCTTTCAAGCACTCTCTGTTCGACATAGACGCACGTGACTCCATCCATAAACAGGAAATAAAATGAGGACTCTTACCTTTTTCTACTGGTTGATCTTGTCCATCTATGGGAATAGTTAATAAAATTTTATTGTTTATCTGTCTTATACTTATCTTTGTTATTAAACTGGCTGGATTCGGCCTAACCAAAAAGTAACCTAATTTATATTCCATGGGGGATTTTCCAAAAACTGATGGGTGGTGAACTGTTATTCATTTGTCCCTGCGTAGCACATGGCTTAATTTCTTATCTGATTCTTCGAGGTTGAACTTCTTTATCTTTTTTTCTATCTGTGTATTAGTGATCTTGTCTTGCTCCAGTATCTCTTGTTAGATTGCCAGTGCTTCAATCCGTGGCTCCGGGATGAGCAAGAATATTTCTGCTTGTCTCATGGTCATTTGACCCTTTCCTCCTCGCAATCTCCGCCAGGTGGTCTTATAAAGTCGTAAACTGTTGTTTCGTTAGCTTCTATGATTTGTTGGAGATATGGGGGTATTCTCTTCTCTTCTTTTACTGTGAGGTCTGGGGCCCTAATATCTCACTCTATTATTAAATAATGGGGGTAGTGCTGACATAATTTATATTCGGCATTCAGTTCTGCTCTTGAAGGACTCAATATTATACTTACCTCTCTGCCCTGGAATTAATTCGTCAGTGTGAGATACGCTAATGATTAAATCATAAGTCGAATAGATTCCCTACATACATTTCTCCGAAAAGAGAGTTTTATTCTTTATTCCTTCAGGGTTTTGCTGCATTACCTTTAGTTTAATTCGATATATCCAATCCTCAGTATTATATTCATTAATAGTGCTTAGCTTGTATTATTATATAAGCATAAAGATATAGTCGTATTCTTACCGAGATAGTGAATGAGTTATCGTAAAATTACGGACAGGTGCCGCTCAGGATTTTATCCAGTAAGTTGAATGATAATTGTACTTAAATAAAAATTGACTACAGTCGAGAGTTATATACATTCATTTAAGAGGCTGTTTAGTCAATAATACTCAAATCTTTGTAATAATAAATAGTTTTTGCATCACATTGGATTCAGTGTGCAGTAAGCCTCGTTGAATGTGCTAGGAATATATAGGGTACTGCTTACATAGAAGGTCGAGTGTAGTGAGTCGAACGTATAGACAACCGTTGCTAAATTGTTGAACTACAGGCCTTATTCACTTTGTTGGATTGATGAATATTCTAGACGAACTGCGTCATGTTATATACCGTTACCTAGAGATATGATGCACTCTACGTAATTAACAGCTCTGTTGCGTTCGGTGTCTAAAAGCAGTGCACTAAATTCGGATATACATGATCTAAATACAGATATCGGTCTTGCTACATAATATAGCTTCGGTATCTCTCTATTAATATTTTCGCTCTCCTCGCATCTATAAGAGCTTTGAATCCTTACTTTCTTAACGGTTCATGCTGATATTTGGAATTATACGTTGCTCCTCTTTTTTTCTCCTATATCGCTATATATGGAATAATCTAGTTATCTACTTATCTATTTGCATTTCAAAGGAATATGTGCCTTTGTTGCCGATTCGGCTATCTCGGCGAAAGCACGTTCTCCTATTCTCTTAGTTGATTGAAACATACTAGAGGCTAGTTTGCATCTTCCTGTATCTGTGGCGGGAATATTTGTGTCCACATGTGTGAATTTCCTCGTCATTGATATCGCTCATCAAATACATGAAATACTAATATTGAAATATCTGACTTTGTTTTAAAGAGATCACTATTCTCGTTTTATGATGATGTAATAGTTTTTCATCCACCAAAAGGTATACAAAGGGTTCTACGATGCACGCAACGAATTATTGTAATTTTTATCATTTACGGCGATTCAGTGACGCCCACGTAACGGCAGTGCACCATACGCGCAATAGTCTCTCTCTCTGCAATGCAATATGCGATTGCTCTTGCGCCAGGTATATTGGCCTAACTTGAAAATATTAAATTGATCATATATACATGTAGTCTAGTATAGGGATTAATGTATCTACTAATACTGGTTATTATAGTTTAAGTGAATTATAGAATTCTATTCCTTATATAAGTTTATCTAACGATTCTCATAATTCTTGAATGAAGAAGTATTACTCAAGTAGTTGAGAACTCAGAAGTAGCAGCTCTGATGATAAAGTAACAAATTATAATTTTTAATAGATATTATTAGTCATACGTAGAGATTTAGCTCAAAATTAAGCCCACATACTTAACTTTGCATTTTATATTATATAACTTAGACGGTATCAGATTACCGAAATAGAATTAAAATATTTTAAATATAATAATATGCTAAAGGTTTCATAACTCCTTTTAATCATATTATATCTAAATTCTATTTAGCTGTTCACAAATATTGTTAATTGGATTCTAACTCAATATTTTTAATATTATTACAAATGATTATTATTAATCGTAATTCATAATTAATTAAAATTTTGATAAAAAATAATAAATCTTTCATATTAATTTTAGGTGCGATTAGATATCTTGATGCAGTCTTTATTTAGTTATACCTAGATCTAGTGAGTGATGAAGCATCAAATTCTCTACTCTTCTCTCGTGAGCTAGTTCTCAATACGTGACAATATTTTTTTTAAAAATACAAATAATAGTCGAATTTAAATTATATATAGGGATATACAGGGATAGGAAGTTATACGGTGTGAATATATTATGATACTTATATATTATATTATATATTATCATTATATAATATATATATATATTATATATATTATTTAGATTACCTACATACTACATCCACTAGCATCCATGAGACTATATATACCGAATTTCCTAAAAGAGTTAAGATCGTTGAAGTTGGTCCAAGAGATGGATTACAAAATGAAAAAACACCTGTTCTAGAACTTAATTAGATAATTTAGAATTCATTCAGCAACTTATATCAATCAGAATTCATTCAGAATATAGTTAATACTGCTAGACCATTGGGTTGTGAGACTTATAAAGGATATATTGTTTGTAACATTAGCTCTTTTTTATAAGATTTTTATACATTAATTTCATGTATTTGTTAGATTAGATTTTTTTTGATTACCAGAATATTCGAATATACTTTACTAAATACACCTATTAACAAATCATTAAAATTATTCATATTATTTTATGTGTGCTTATAGTGATTATATTAATAATAAATATTAGAAAAATACTGCAATATGCTAAATCCATATATAACATTGCAACCTAGATAATATTTATATATTTAATTATACTATTATATATATATATATAGAATTAATATATATGTATATATATATATAATATATCATAATATATAATATAATATATAAAATATATATATTTTAATAATATTTTAATATTATATATATTATTTAATATTTTTAAAATTAAAATAATATATATTAATAATATATTAATAATATATACTATTATAATATATTAATATATATAATATATATTATTATAAATATATATATAATATATATTATATATTATATATATCACAAACCAGATCAATAAATATTATTGATAAAATTCCAAATGCTAATGTCAACACTGCAAGCCACTGACCACATACATCACTTTTGGAAGTGATAATAGCTATATATAGCACTAACCAAACTTTTTCGGTAATCACCACTATTCATATATACTAATAACCTAATAATAAATAAAATTAATAAAAATTAAAAATTTATACATATATTATTAACTATGTAAACAGTCAACAATACTAATATTTAGATATCACTACTAAAAAACATATAACCCTCTAATCATTGGGAAATCCAATCTTTTTGAAAATTACCTATCTATTGTCACCATATATCATATATATATATAATATAAACTCTCTTATATAGTTCCCCAATAACCTCACGTCATGTATATTACTGGCCCCCAAACCATATTTAACTCATTACCTAACTTATATTTTAAATTTAATCATAAATTGCTTGTAGAACTTCATTGATTCCACCACCCAGTACTATGTTTTCTCAAGACTATACTGACAAACCCCAGATAAGGTTAATGCATGAATACTCATAAATGAACTCTGAATAAAAGTATAAATAGAATAATATAACAAAATATATACTATATATCTATATATAGATTTTTATATAGGAGTGTTATATTAGGGGGCTATAACTACAAATCATGCGTTGACATGCATCATTTTCTAAATAAATATTATTAATAAAAACTTAATAAAAAAGGGGGGGGTGAATAACAAAATATCACTTAACACAGCACTAATATCACCTACAAGCCTAACATCTCAAGTAATTTCTGAGCTCCAGATCTATAATCAAGTCTTATTAATCACTCCAGTAATCTAAATTATACCCAAACCTTAATCACCTACTTATGAACATGGAAACATACATAATTCAGATCACACACTCAAATAATATCATCACACCACAACCAACTAAACGACACCAAGGAATTACTCCACCTTCACACCTCAAAAAAAAAAAAAAAAAAAAAAAAATGCAAACCACATAGAAACTTACTTGATTCAAAATGAAATAACCCCTAATCTCTTAACACAGCCATGAATACTCCCACCAAAACATGCCCAAAGGATACAGGAAAACTACAACTCATCCCTAATGCTATTAATCTGCAAGCTAATTGAGTAAAAAATAACAACCTAAGCACCAAAAAAAAAAAAAAACCCTAACACAACAAACTAACGAACATAAACAACAATCTCAACACACAGATTTCCACCTTAATAGATAACAGATCAAACATTCAAGGATCACCTACAGAAAAATTAACAAATTCATGATTAAGAACATAACAAACAACCCGTCCAATCTATTAATGAAGCACTAAAAGATTGGACTAAACATATATTTTTATCCATTCATACACACACATAGACAACAAAATATATCTATGTCGCAAGTATGATCTTAATTAATAGCCGACAAATTACATCAAACATCTTATATTCTTATGACCAATCCCTATCATATCAATGATATTAAAAATCAATCGTGTACATGTTCTTAAAAGGCCTTTATTCTTGCATGAATGTCTTGCAGCACTAATACCCTATCCCACCTATTAGTCAAATGCGAGCTATCTATCTCATATACTGATATCATTCTACGTCTGTCTCACAATTTCTCCATTTATGATACCTTCATGTCTTAGCAACTTTCAAATTATACTTATCTAAAATACATTATTAGAACCTATACAGCTATTAAACCATACACAACCAAACTACTACACATATTTTGAATTCTAACTTTAATCCTTACACAATACATGGATAAGTAAATGCAGTTAAAATATATTATACCTGTGATATATAAAATCAAGAAGGATACCCAAACTTATCATAATACCATCCTTCTATCTTTCAGTTTTCTTCCTTTCAACACTGTAAACTTCTAGAAAGACTTGTGCACCAAAAATACATCCACTCATACAGACACACTGACTTTCAGTATAGCTTCAGAAAATCACACTCGACTACTACTGGTCTATCCACAATATCACAAAATATTATAAACTTTCTCAGCAAATTATCCTCTCCAAGAACTATACTCACAGCCATTGACATAAACTACCTTCGACACTGTCTCAAGAGACATAAACTTCCTCATTTCCAACAAAAGTAGATTTCTGATTTCCTATGTGACCACTCATCCAACAAAAATCACCTCTCTTAAAGAATAAAACTAAGATATGTAGTTCCCCAAGGAGCTATTTATCCTCTCCTCCTCCCTTCTTCTTCTTCAATCTCTTTACAGCAGACCTATACATCCAGCAAATTCTACTTCTAGGCACAAAAAACAAAACCAAAAAAAAAAACCAGCCATTCACTCGTATTATGCACCTTTCTTCTCCTTTATTGCCAAATTCACATTCCTTTCTTCAGACATTCATTTACTGACTCAATTCACTTGTTTCGTTAATGTCTTTCCCAGCCAGTCGATTCCCAGCACACTTCCACCACCCTGATACATTCCGCTTTTAAACAAACCGACCATCATCCCATCCTTCCATATTTGACCAAACCACCCTTAATACACTTTCGTTTATTCTCAAATTTACACCTTTCTTTACACCACACATCTACCTAACACGTTCATTGATCATTTTATAATTCTTCTCACACCTACACGCCCCTAAGATTGCTCCTCTGAACACATTGTATTTTAGATCATATACTCTTTTTCCACACTATAAGTTCACAATTATAGATTAACACCGGTAAACACATACCATTATGTAAAACCCAAGAGCACTCAAAACATAGTCCCTTTATATCACCAAGATTAAAATTCGCCACCAGCCACCTTCCTGTAACCATTCCCAAACTTCCAACTACACTCGCATCATTAGTTAGTTCCACTTTCATCTAAACATATAACCTAAATATTTTAACTCGAATACTTGTTCCAATTGTTCACCATTCAAGATGATTTCACACCGCAGATTCTCCTCACTCACTACCATCACCTTATTTTTATCCACAATTAACTTCAAGCTTCTACCCTTTTACGACACGCCTGCCGAACTAAACCCCTTACTAATCCTCTCAAACTTTCTTTAGAATCGCCACACAAAACCAAATCACCAGCTTACAATAAGCATAGCACCCCTCCACTCGCCTTCCATGTCTACATCAGCTCTAAACACCAACCCCTACCATTCATCATCTAACTCTTTCATTTCTTATCCATAAACAGAATTAAAAAGGAGTCATAAGCCATCCCTCGCCTTCACGTCCACTATTACTTAAGTAAACCATTCACCGTCCATTATTCTTACCAAGACCGTTTCCATTATTCGTCAATACATATTTTTGATTAAAATTCAGAACAACCTTAGCCACCAACACGCATATATCACTAAACCGTGCTAAAGAGACCTCGCTATTAAATCCTACTGTCCATACGCCTTGTTAGCAAATCCATAAATCCTAAATGCCAGTGTATTTTTCTTCGCTCCGAAGTTTTCTCAATCAGTTTGTTTCAAAGTGAAAATTTGATTTATACATTGATCCACCTCTCATAATGACCTTCTCTCTCTCCTCTTCAATTCAGTCCCTCAGTCACTCTCGAAGCACTCTCTCTCCCAACCAACCAATACACATGCAGTATACTTACTTTCCCTAAAACAGCTCAATAAAATTATAATTCCTCTATACTTCTCCAGTTCCCCTAATTCTCCTTGCATAAGGTGCTGTTACGCTCCTCTCAATCCTTCCGAACATATGCCCTTCCATAAATGCTTTGTTACACAACTTCCATATCCCATCAATCACCATCTCATCTCCCCTTTATTTGATCATCTCACCGGTAATTCCATCTATACCAGCCACAAATATCTACGCATTTCTTCAACTCTTCTCACTCTTTCCTGTTACCCTCACTCCCAAAAACACCTATTCTTCTTACACCATTCAAAACCCACAACACACATCGCGCGATACCTCTCGATTACTGCTAATGTACTTTAGATTTTCGAACGGTTTCTCCAAATTCACCACGATAGAACCATCCACCATTCAATATTCTATGAAAGATCTCCCTTCGACTTCTTTCTCTTACCTTTCGCACTTTCCTTTCCAGAGCAGAACTTCTATTCCTAGTAAGTCCCTCACTTCATCCTCCTACCA
The DNA here is from genome assembly GCA_015478945.1 of Trachelipus rathkii. Taxonomy (NCBI): domain Eukaryota; kingdom Metazoa; phylum Arthropoda; class Malacostraca; order Isopoda; family Trachelipodidae; genus Trachelipus; species Trachelipus rathkii. Next base: position 21,597 of record JABUQX010004782.1, read on the forward strand.
AACTGCTTATTTAATTACCCCATTTTTCCTCCTATGTATTGCAATTCTTTTCTTCCTTTTTTTTCCCCTTATAGTGCAGTTCCATTTTATCACGCTCCACTTTTCTTATCGTAAACCACCGATTTATCATTGGAAATCTGCTGCTAAGCGACATTCACATTGCCTACGCTTCTTTTTTAACACTATTAAAGCCGCTCAATGCCCAATTCTTACTCGAAACATCCTATTTGTAACATCCAGCACTTACCTTCTTTTGCATACCTAAACAAATGCTTCCTTCATCTCTGTGATCACATTAATTTTACTTCCTCAGTTCTCTGGCTTTCCTCCACATTCATGAACTGCTTTTATAATAAGTTTTCCGAGTGCTCTCTCATTACTTCTTATAAACTCCTTGATTCACTTAATTCATCACTCATCTATAAATATTCCCCACCTCCTATTCTTATCATGATTTCTTGATATTCTCATTCCCACGACCTCCCTATAGACTGAGATTACTACAGCAATCCGCTCACAATGCTACCTAAGACTCGTCCTAATGGGGAAAGCCGTTAACATACTGTATGACAATGCCTCAGCGCACCATCACGTGCGCCCGCAAAGCCTCCCAAACAGCAGTCTTCATTATCATACTTCAAAATAGCATCATTCCTTCTGATCCCAAGCACATATGAGAATCCAAACCCACTTCACTTTTCACTTCGAATACTTCATCTCTCACCTACTATCCCAACCCTCTCGCATATAACTAATATAAACTATATATAAGAACTGACACCCCTTACTATATATATCATAGTATATTTACTATATATATATATATATATATACTACCTATATTTATATATTATATATATAGTATATATACTGTATATGAAATAAATATTAGAATAATATATATATACTGTTATATGCCTAAGTAGCGTAATTATAATTAGTTATAGTTAATTATTAATATAATATATATATACAATCACTTGATGCATGTGCACAGCTCTATATCCTATTAAAATAGAGAGCTATACCTATCATAGCATCTCACGTCTAGCCACGGCCTGGCTCGTAGCTATAAGATACTACTAGTCTGATATCAAGATAAATATGAGCTTATAGTACTCATAATCCTATATATTATTGTGATAGGAATTACTCTGCGCTTATTGAATAGTTACCTAATCCATTACTCATCTCCAACTCTAGCACGCAAAACAGCATTTAGAGCTATCTTGAGAAATTATTATTGCAATATAGTCTCGTGAAGAAGTTGCTGCATTCAATTAATTCTGAATAGAGTAATTTGGTGGTCTAAAATTAAAGAAACTAAAATTTCATATTCATACTATTAGTAAAAAAGTAAAAAGTCTAAATGATTGTCAACAAAGTTACAAATAATAAAATACTATAACTCGAAAACAGAAAGACCTATATATATATTGAAACAAGAACCGAATCAATGCAAACAATAACGAAAAAAAAACTATATATCACAAGATTATTATGACATACCTTCACTCAGAATCCAAATCAAAAATGGAAATAAGAAAACTCCAACACAATAATTATCTTCGAGAATAAACTGCGTCGTGAATGTAAGAAATAACTACATTCTTACTTTAATTCATCTATATAAAATCAAATTAGATCAATAAAAAATAAACATAACAACAATGCTCGACAAAAAGAAGAAAGATGAAACAGAAAATACATGCCCAAAAAACATTACTAACGAGAAATACACAATAGGATAAAACCTCACACCTGACATGCATCAAAGGAAACTGATTAGATTAGTACAAGAAAACAGGTAAAGAGTTAACAGAATCGAACATACAGGAGATAATGATATTTAATCGGAGCAGCTAAAATTTAGTGAGGCAAAAAAGAGAGAAATTCTTTCGATAAGAAACTATCTTATTCCCAAAGTATACAAGGATGCGGAGACGAAGCAAATCTGAAGAAAGGAAAATAAAAACTAAAATCAGCGCACCAAAATGAGATAAGGTTGAGGCGTTTGTTAGCAGGGCCTTATGAGAACACTACACCTAGTAATTATGTCATAAATTGAAAAACCAATATGGACAGAAAATGGAGTAGAAATAATCATAAAATACAGTAAAAGAAAGATATAGTAGAAATAAATAACAAGAAAGTTATCTTAAAGTACAAACATTTAAATTCTGTGCGAATATAGCGGCCACACACACACACCGAGAAATCTTTCAGAGAATATGCTTAGAACAGGTCTGATTTAATACTTAGCAAAAAACAGACTGATTGTGAACAACTATCTGGCGTAGAGTTAGTGACCCATATTAAAAAATAATAGTGATAAGGTACATTCATACCAATTGATAAGTAACTCTAATATGAAGGAACATGGAAAGAAAGTACATTATAAATAACAGATTGAAGGAATATTAAAAACAAATATTTTGCCTTAACAAACTAAAGATATCACAATTGTAAATATGATGGAGATTCAAGTATGTGAAATGTAGAAAAAAGAAGGCACTAAAAATGAAAATTGGGAAGTTATAATAAAAATAAATTTTGTTTACAAATTATAAATACAATAATCATAACACTGCAAGAATGTTACTGGAGAATATGATATGCTATTAAAAAATGTAGGTATTGTAAACGGAATAATTCATAAACAGAGATTGCTCATTGGAAAGAAAGAATATAATAATGTGTGTTGGATAATGTAAAAAAGAAGGACACATAATGAAAAAATTGTAAAGAAAATGAAACCAATAGTATATAAAACTGATAAATCAATTTCTTTTGAAGAACCAATTAAAAAAATAATGAAAAAAATATATATTTAGAAAAACTGGACACGAAAATTGACTCAGTAGACGCTAACAATAATTGTTTAGAGGCCAATTTGGAAGAAATATAAAATATATAGAGCTTTTTTCAATAAGAATGAAGGATAAAGAGACTCTAAGAAATTAAATATCAAGAGCATGTAGTTGGCTATTATAGATACAGGGAAGTATTAGAAACCAGTAATTGGAGAATTAGGATTAACAAAATTTGATTAGTGGATTAACTGATGAAGAATTACAAATAAAATAGATGACACACAAAAATTTAAAAATGGTTGTTTGTATTTGGAAAACAGAATATAAAATATTAAAAGAAATATTATTGCCTTGTAAATCAAAGGAAAGAGTTTTATTTAAAACATCAATGCCATAGCCACGGGTGTTCCCTATACCACCCGCTATCATTATTAGCCGCTAAATCAGCAATGAAACAAGTAATCGAATATTAAAAAATTCAACATTGAAGATGACGACTGTGATATTTTGATCTTAATCTACAGAGACACCAGTACAGACATTTTGGATATATGAAGGAGGACCATTCCTTGCATACTATTTGAATAGAAAACCCCAAAAGAAACATGTTGTGATTTAGCTGCACATTTTAAAGACACATTTGGCATAAAAGGAAAAAGATAGAAAAGAAAAATTAAAAAAGCTACATAGACAATTTGCTCATTGTGGAATGCGAAAGAATTATTTAAAACAATAAAGAATGCTAATCAAAAAAACAAATAAAAAGAGAAAAAAATAGGGAATAATTTAAGAAAAGAATTGGAGCAATAATTGTGAAAGAAGCGGCGGAAATATGTAAAAAATTATAACGAAAACTCCACCAAGAACCCTGTAGGTTAGGTTTTGCCATTAGCAAATAAATTAATGAACTAATTCAACTAGATGTGGGAGAATTTGAAAGTAATAATCATCTTTATAATAATAACCATGCAACAAGATATACACAGGCAGTATGGTAAAAAATAAACCAGTTTAAAAAATGTATAGAAGTGGAATCGGGAAAAATGGATTATATTATTTTGGAGAGTCCTAATAGTATTATGTCTGATGCAGGAAGAGAATTTCAAAACGAAGATATGGAAACTTTTACGACAAAATTGAATATCAAATTAATGAGTACAGCGGCAGAAAGCCCATGGAGTAATGGTTTATGTGAAAAAGTAGTAGGGTTACTTAAGGAATCATTATACAAGTTAAAACAAGAAGGACATGATAAAAAGAATAGCATGGCATGGGCAGTTTTTGCTAAGAATGGATTAACAAATTATTTGGGATATGCTCCTAACCAACTTGTTTTTGGAAGAAACATAGGAATACCAAACATAATAGATTGTGATAACGTAATAATAAGTAAAAAGAGAGATACTGATGACATGATTAAAGAATTATTAGAAACAATAGAACATGCTAGAAAACTACATATAGAAAATGAAAGTTCAGAAAAAAATAAAACGTGCATTGAGAAGTCAAATAAGAGAAACACATGTCAAAAGGATATAAATATAAGGTTGAAGAAGTAATATATAAAAAACACTTGATAAAGAATGGAGAGACAGCTAAAATAATGTTGTTGTAGATGGAAAACACCATTTCATAGTAAAACATGGAGTACTTAAGAGCTGCTATGAAAAAGTTTCATTCAACAGTAGAATTTCAAAAAAGTAAATTAAATGAAAACTAATTAAACGCCTCCTAAGAAAACAGGACAATGAATAATGAAGAAGAAAAAGAATTGAAAAACATTGATAGATAACTTTAAAGAGAATGGTTAATGACAGAAAGAAAATAATATGCGGTCCCAAACATTTATAGATGATGAACTGATAATGGAAAATGAAAAGTATTCCAAACTGAAGATGAAAGGAAGAAGAGAACGAAAATACATCCGCATTGCACTTACTCGATGAAGAAGTTGTATCCAAAAAATGTGAAAACAACAGAGTAAATTCATGAAATGGAAATTGAAAGGAACTAAATGAGAAGTATATTAAATTGTATACTTGTTATTCAGTAGAGCCTGGCAAAGCAACTAGAAAAATATAATTACGACCTGTAACTATAACCATACCGTAATTTAAATTACAAATAGAAACTACTATGGAAATAGATTTAGAAAGACATTTGAAAAAGTATAAAATGGAGCACATAATTGAAAAATGAAGAAGATAGTCAGAGGAAGAATCGGTTGCGATTGCACAGTGAGGAGGATAATAGATGAAAATAGATAGTTGAAAGATAGGAACCGGTGAGCGAGATAAATCAAAGTTCATTATATCATTCAAATGAAGAAATTAAAACACAGCCAAAATGAAAGAGATAGAAAATTGGCAAAAAGAAACAAGGGTCTTTGCAAGAAAAGTAAATGATAAAGGTGATAAGAGAGGCAATTAAGTAAGATGCGGTAAATACGTGAAAAATTAAATGCAGGCAATAACAAGAAAAAATTTAAAGCTTAGATTAGTAGCAATAAAGGATTATCGCACAAGAAAACAGTGGAGAGGAAAAAACCAAGATAGACCACCAAACAACCCACAGTACTCACTGAAGCAATGAAAAATGATTCATCTAAACCATTAGCTCAGGAAAAGAAATGGAAAAATAAATGCTATGGATATTTCAACAGCATACTTACAAGGAGATACAATAACAAGAAAAGTATATCTAAAACCTCCACCAGAATTTGACAATGGTAAACTTTGGAGACTGAATAAAACCGTATATGGATTACAAGATGCTTGCCCATGATGTGGATTTATACATTGAAAAAACACAATTAATTAAGAAATATTAAAAACAAAGTAAAATGGAACCAACACTATTTATAATGAAAATTCAATTAATATAGACGGATTATTATTACCACATTGTAGCATGATATTTTAATGGGTAGCGGAAGTACAAAAAATTTGAAAAACAACTATAATAAATAAAATTAAAAAATATCTTTGAAATAGGAGAAAGTAGTTCAGAATCATTAAAATATTTAGGAGTTCAATTATGTCAGGAAGAAAACATGATAATAATGGAGAGCAAAATAATTACTGGGAGAAGATTACAATTAAGGAAATAAAAACAAAAGAAAATAGAAAAACTTAATAAAAAGAGAAGTATAAAAAGAATACCAACAATTAATAGGTAAATTAAATTGGATGCAAAGAAATACAAGACCCAGATTTAGGTATATATAGTTAGTAAAATGAGCAAGAGAGAAAAAGAACTGAGTATTAAAGTATCTACTAAAAGACAAACTTGCATAGAATTAATACAAAAAATCAGAAATAGAATAATATAATGACAGATAAATACCATGAGACGAATCTGAAGAAATAAATAACATATGGTGATCATCATTTGCTAATAGCAGAACGGAGATAAAACACAACATAGGATGCGATTATTTTGCGGTAGATAAAAACGGAACAAATTAATACCTCCTCAATGTTGAACATCAAAATAAAATCAAAAGAAAGTGAGAATATAAATAGAACCGCAGAGATTAATGGTGACGAAAAGGCACTGAAATTGCTTCATAAATACAAAAAATGTGGGAAGAAGAAATTACCATTAATGAAGATACCCTATAATTATAAGAACAGATAGTAAGACAGCTTGTTAGCATACTCTAATGTCCAAAAAGACAATCAAAAAATAAAGCATGAGGGATCATCATACTCAGGCAATAAGAGAATATCTAAAATAATCAGGAAGTAGAAGATCTACAGTGGGGAAATAGCAACCATCAGTTTAAGTCATCAATTTGGAATTATTCACCAAAGAAATACCATAATTAAAAAAATGAAGAAATGTAATCGTCATAGAAGAGTAAGGATGAAAATGAAAAATAAAACAGCAAATAAGAACTTCTATCAAATGTAAGAGTGACAAAAAACAACATTTGGCAAGCAATAAGCAGAGAGGTGGAAGCAATGGATAATTCCTACTATAATCATTTCTTCTCATACCTACAGCAAAAAATATTGCGAATTATCACCCATTATAATTTGGTTGAAGTATTGCATTATAAATCTAATGAGTAACTCTTGTGGTTTAAAATAAAGAAATAAAATTATAAATAATTCACTAATAAAGTAAAAGTAAATTAAAAAATAAACAAAGCTAAACCAAATAAGTCATACAAATAATGTATACAAGAACTATATACCTTACTATATGAAACAGGGACAACATCAAAAAAAGAAAAAGAAAACAATATATTAAATTGTTTACAAGTAGTGATAGAAAAAGTAGACCTGAGGAGAAGAAATAAAAATGTTCCATTTTAAGAAATACTTCTGCAGGAACTAAATTGTTAATTTTTAGACCAGTTTAAAAAAGATGAGATTGGATGTAGTTCACGTACAACCTTTAAAAGAAGGTCAGATCAGTATGTGAATGATTCAGTATGGTACGTTTTATTCTACCTTTTTTTTATTATGGTTTTGTAGCTTACATCTTCAGAGTCTCAAACTGTAATGTAGAAAATGCTACAAAGACAAAATTCTAAAGAAAAATCAAACAAATACACATTGCCAAAAAGCCCCAAAAAAAGTCTGAAAATATCTACAAGTGCCTACCTGTTATAATGATACTGAGAAAGACCCATTTGCAATGAAACTAGGGAAGGCAAATCATGCAAGGATCGATGAGACGGTCTGCAATTTAATTGTGTAATTGGGTTAGGTCCAGACTTTACATAAAGAAAAGGGGAAAAAAATAAAAAAGAGGTGAAGTCGAACTGATTTAACTCTGCAATTTTAAAGTTGGGAGTACTCACGCTACTCAGTAATTTTTAAGTTAGGTAGCAACTAAAACAGGAGGAAATATGAAAACAACAACAACAACAACGACAAAACAACAACAACAAAAATAATTAATAATAATAATAATAATAATAATAATAATAATAATAATAATAATAATAATAATAATAATAATAATAATAGCGCACTATCCTGGCTACTGACATGATTAGAACTTACAGATATGTTAAAAATATCCATAAACTTCCCATCTGAGATGCCTTATTCTTTCAGCTTCAAAATTTGCTTCTTTTACTTGCATCAACATCGTTGAATATAAATTTTACTAAAAATACTCCTTCACATAAACTTTATTAAAATAAAAAAGTCAAAATTTATAAAGTTGCTTGACTTATGCATGTCATTATTACAGACAAACTATAATTACTTTCATGAAGGGTCAGAAGGGGCTTATAGCGGACCTATTTTCATTAACTTATGCCAAGCCAAAGGGTTAGAGATTGAATTCGTCGCTTTCACTCACAAGGTTTTCCAAGTGATTCATCAAATTATGGTAGGAATAAAGGCTGGGCAAGTAACTGACAAACATTCGTTTCATGCTGACCACATGAACTGAAGAATTACAGTTCGGTTTACTAAAGAATACGGAACCGAAGCTTAGCATGGAGACCAAGTTACTACATGGGCTGCAGCATCAAATAATTTTCTTTATTGTATGAACAAGAAGTAAGTTGTTGGGTATAATTAATCATTATATATTAGCTACTCAAACGATTGACCATCAATGATTTCAATTTCGTGCACACCAAAGTTTTCTATTTTATTACATATGAGAATATTTAACTTTCAGCACTTTAATTTTAAAGGGAGCTTTTCTGGTTCCCCCACTCAATACATTTGAAATAAAAATCACACAAGGCTCACTCTCCACCAACACAAAAAAAAGTCATCCATTTTCTAAGGGATTTCATTTTCTCAAAGCTCTAGAATAAGTTGCTACCTGTGTCCTTTGATTGCTTTGTTTCTCCCCAATTGAATCCTTATTTCTTATTTTAATGTATTTCCCCTCACTTCTCTGCCTTTTTATTTCTTGAATTATCTTAGGTTTTCCATCTTTATAGTTAACTTCTTCTTAAACACAAACTCTGATTCTGAAATATCCTCTTTTCAGTCAATGTTCTACAATCTCTTTACTTATAATTCCTCTCTTCTTACAGACCACAGCTAATTAATCTTTGTTACTTACACAAGCGCAAACTTAGTATACAAAGTAAATTCATACAATAAACATATGATATTACGCTCATAAAAGAGGGATTTCCATTTAAATTTTTAGGTGTACAAAGTAATAATTAATAATAAATAAAAATTTTAAACCTGGGGAATTCACCACAATCACTGTCCAATTTTTAAAAATTACAGTACAAAGAGACAGTACGTATCTTTAAAGATATTGTTCCCTACTTTCCCTAATGTAAAGCTTCAATTTTTAAAACTGTTTCCAAATATGTTGCAGATTTTCTGAGCTTTAATTTTAATTCCTCAAAACAACTCTTATTCAATTTCCTCTTTGTTTCATGTTAAAACAAGGAAAAAAAATAGTCCCTCATTACATAATCCAACATCTTTATCTTTTACTTTTGACTAATTACATTTAAAATTACCAAAACAATAAATGCCCTTTTAATACTTATTTTCTGCTAAGGGAATTCTCTACAGCTTTTATACATGGGGATGCAAATGTTAACGGTATCATTTAGTCTTCTTATAGATAACGCTCTTTAATTGGGAAAAAAAAAAGTTTTAAAATGTTACAGCATGTTTCATAGAGGAAAGAGAGAATGTAATGTTTAGACACATTTAAAAAAATCAGGCATAGTCTCTATATAAACTAGTAATCACTATCACCCATGCTCAAGGTCTTGGTTTTGGCATAGATAAAATCTAGTCAGACAACTTTTCAATAACAAACTACTACTACAGGAAAGTTAACTCTGAGTTTAAATGTTTAATCTATTATCTATTCTTCCACTAGTTATTCAAAGTAATAATAATAACAATTTTAAAAATTTTATGGTCATATATATATATATATATATATATATATAATATTTACATGTCAAAATAAATTCTATAAATATATATATATATATATATATAATATATATATATATATATATATATATATATATATATATATATATATATATATAATATATTATATATTATATAATATATATATATCTTACTATGGCAAAATAAACTCCATGAACAAGTTCAGCTAAAAGATCTGAAGTTACTGGAATTCTGGGAACTGGTCTTGGATATACACCGAAGTTTGCGTCACTGCCGTATGATGAGCGATGATGATGCCCAGGTCTACTAAAACCCTGGCAAACTAATCTAATATATATATATATATCATATATTATATATATATATATATATATAATATATAATATTATATATATATATATATAATATATATATATATATATATATATATAATATATAATATATATATATATATATATATATATATATATATTAATCTGGTTTTGGGTACTGCTACCACTTAATTTGTAGCCCTAGAACCTACTCATGCATGCCCTTTCGGACTTTCTGATGCATGTTTGAGCTCTTTACCCCCATTGCTATTATTATTGTTAAATTATTATTGATGATTACGAAGATGAAGATGATGACGAAGACGAATATATAATAATACTATATATATATATATATATATAATATATATATATATATATATATATATATATATATACTATATATACATATATATATTTCTCTACATATCTATATATATATATATATATATTTATATATACTATATATATATATTATATATATATATATATATATATATATATATATAATATATATATATATATATATATATATGTATATAATATATATATATATATATATATATATCCATCCTGTTAGGCTGTGCCTGTCAGGTGCTACACCTCCAGAATCTTCCAGACGCATGTCCTTCTTCAAATGTTCGATCCTCCTCTACTTCCTCCTTCGTTTGCCTCAATGTTGCATAGCCTCCGCCAATGATTCCATACATCTCTTCCTTGGTCTTCCTGCTGGTCTCCTCCCATCCGGTATCCAATCCATCATCTCCCTCAATCTCTCTCCTTTCTCAATTATTTTCACATGTTCAAACCATCTTAACTGGTTTCTCTCCATGCATTCCAAAACCTGTTATACTCCCAGTTCACTTCTCCCTCTGTCTCTCAACAATACTCCCCCTAATATTCTA
>JABUQX010004782.1:37500-60000 GCA_015478945.1 Trachelipus rathkii
AAGCACTTTTTAGTTTCCCACTTCGTATTTCCCATGTCGATCAACAAGAGAACATCGGTGAGTTGAACTGTGTTTGTTGTAGTTTTGTTACCACTGTAGTATTTTTCACAGTGGTAGCAGAGCGTAGTTACGCTTCTGCTCTGGTTGTGTTGTGTGTGAAGTGGTGTAACGAGGCAGTAGTAGTGTGTTTCTTGTTGGTTGGTTTTGTTTGGGTTGTGTGTCGTGGTGAATCAATGAGAGAGTACGTGAATAGGTATGAAATGACAGAGAGAAAGTGTAGGTTTGTTGGTAAAGTGGTTTTGGGTGAAGACATGAAATGTGTGCACATCTCCTTGAGGGGGCAAATGTGAGTGAGAAACAAAAGGCAAATGGTGTTGGAGTTATTGTGGCCAAGATGATGGAGGTGTTCGTGTGCTGATGGGATTATGGATGCTCTGCTAAAAGATATGTGAAGCTAGAGATCAGAAGAGAACAGAAAGTGAAGTAAAAGCTTGAGAGTGATGCAGAGTAGTGGTTATACAAGTCAACGGGTTCTGGGCCCAGCGGTGAAGAGTGGTGAGTGGTAAATTGTTTGAATGTGTAGAGAATAAGAGATGGTTATAGCTGAGTAGAATGAATATTTGGAGGTCGAAATTTTTCATTATGCGTGATAAAATTTCTTTAAGAGTTAGTGGTTACGAGGTGTGTATGGTGGTGGTCGTAGGGGAAGAGGTTATGGTAGGTGGATAGTGTTAGTGGAGGTAGAGGTAGTGCAGTAGAACAGGTAGAAGGTAGTGCTATAGTTTGTAGTAAGTATGTAGTTGATGACAAAAACATTTTCTATAGTGAAGAGAGTAGATGGAGGAGAAAGAGATGTGATTTGTGTAGATCAGATAAACATTCGTGGAGAGATTGTAACGTGTATGGAGATTATAGTGAGTTGTTGTGTGTTACAGAAACAGAGAAGGAAGTGACAAGTGGTGTGAACAATGTAGTAAGTAGTAGTGAGACCAATAGTATTGGAGAAAGTGATGAAAAAGTTGTGGTTCCGGTAAGAGTGTGGACAAGTGATGTTGTTAAAGATGATAAATTGTGTTTGAAGAAGGGGAAGTGACCGGTAGTGTGGTAAGTAAAGAAGATGTGAAAGTAAAAGAAGATAGTGGTAGTGAAAGTGTAGTAGTAGAAGATGTAGTAGTAAAAGATGTAGTAGAAGTAGAAGTAGAGGTAAATAACAAAGTGAGTGAGGTTGGTGGAATGATGTAGTAGGAGAAGTAGAAGTAGAGGTAAATAACGAAGGGAGTGAGGTTGGTGGAATGGTGAAATGTAGTGTGGTGGAAGTAAGTAAGTGTCGTGAAGTGGAAGTGAGTGATGATGTTGGGGAGGTTAAGTGTCAGATTGTTGTTGGAACAGTGACGTGTAGTGAAGTAGAAGAAAGAAAGTGTATTGACGTAGAAAGTGAAGTGAGTGTTGCAGATGGGGATGTGAAGTGTAGTGATTCAGTAGTGAAACAGTGTACAGATGTATGTGTAGAAAAGGGAGGAATGAGAGAAAAAGGAAAGAAAGGAAAGAAGAGTAAGAAAGGTAAGCGTGGTGCTAAAGTAAAAAATGTAAATGAAGAATGGATGAGACGTAAAGAGGGTGAGCTGTATATGGAGTGGTTGTATAGAGTTTTTTGAGCATTTTTCTAGTTCTGAAAGTGAAGGGTAGTGTTAGAAATGTTTGTTGTTAAGTTGTACTGGTATTATCGGATAGAGGTGTTCTGATCCTGAACAGTGAAGTAGTGAGTATGTTTTAGTGTTGGTATGTAGAAGTAGTGAAGTAGTAGTTTAGAGTAGTGTTAGTGGTAACGGGGGATAGAGTTTTGTTTGTGCTTGTAGTAGTAGTAATGTAGTAATAGTCTCAGGTAAGTGTAATTACTTTATAAATTTCTGCATTTTATTGTTGAAAGGTTTTGATTGTGTTTTTTTGTGCAGTTGTTAATGGATGGAGTGTTATGAAATTTCAATAGGTTGAGTACTTCATCTTTTGTAAACTTTACAAGTTTTGTATCTGTTCCTTTCTCTCTAGATCTGTCTGTGAAAGTTGTCCTATGTACTTTTGGTCCCTTTTCGGATGTGACATGATGTTTGAAAGAAGAAGATGAGAAACAGAGGATCTCCTGTGTTATCCCTCCCTTTTATCCCTTTATTTATTTTATTAGTTTATTTTCCTTAACTCCGTTTATTTCTTCTTTCTAGTGTTAAATTAAATGGTATTAAAGTATTAAGTATAGTATGTACTCTTGTGGATTGTATTAACTCTTGTGTGATAAAGTAATATGTTGTAGTAAGGTGCAGTATAGAGACTTGTCCCCTAAAGTAGCAACCTACTCGTATATACCCTGTCTGGTACAGTTTCGTGAAGGTGCACCTTGTAGTAAGTAGACTGTCCAATTATTGTATAGAGAGTGGTTGCCTGTAATAAGGGGTAAAGTGTAATAAACAAATGTGGGCACCACAAATGAGTAAAATTAAATTGTATTCTTAAACTGTATATAGTAATAAGTATCATAGAATACTTAGTATCAAAGCACTTTTTAGTTTCCCACTTCGTATTTCCCATGTCGATCAACAAGAGAACATCGGTGAGTTGAACTGTGTTTGTTGTAGTTTTGTTACCACTGTATTTTTCTCAGTGGTAGCAGAGCGTAGTTACGCTTCTGCTCTGGTTGTGTTGTGTGTGAAGTGGTGTAACGAGGCAGTAGTAGTGTGTTTCTTGTTGGTTGGTTTTGTTTGGGTTGTGTGTCGTGGTGAATCAATGAGAGAGTACGTGAATAGGTATGAAATGACAGAGAGAAAGTGTAGGTTTGTTGGTAAAGTGGTTTTGGGTGAAGACATGAAATGTGTCCATCTCCTTGAGGGGGCAAATGTGAGTGAGAACCAAAAGCAAATGGTGTTGGAGTATTGTGGCAAGGATGAGTGGGTGTTCCGTACTGTTATGGATGCTCTGCTAAAGATATGTGAAGTAGAGATCAGAGAGAACAGAAGTGAAGTAGCTGAGAGTGATGAGAGTAGTTGGTATACAAGTCAACGGGTGTCTGGGCCCAGCGGTGAAGAGTGGGTGAGTGGTAAATTGTTGAATGTGAGAGATAAGAATGGTATAGTGAGTAAATGTAATATTTGTAGGTCGAAATTTCATTATGCGTATAAATGTCCTTTAAGAGGTAGTGGTTGTAGGGGAAGAGGTTATGGTAGTGTGGATAGTGTTAGTAGTGGTAGAGGTAGAGCAGTAGAACAGGTAGAAGGTAGTGCTATAGTTGGTAGTAAGTATGTAGTTGATGACAAAAACATTTTCTATAGTGAAGAGAGTAGATGGAGGAGAAAGAGATGTGATTTGTGTAGATCGGATGAACATTCGTGGAGAGATTGTAACGTGTATGGAGATTATAGTGAGTTGTTTTGTATTACAGAGACAGAGAAAGGAGTGACAAGTGGTGTGAACAATGTAGTAAGTAGTAGTGAGAACAATAGTATTGGAGAAAGTGATGAAAAAGTTGTGGTTCCGGTAAGAGTGTGGACAAGTGATGTTGTTAAAGATGATAAGATTGTGAAAGAAGGGGAAGTGACCGGTAGTGTGGTAAGTAAAGAAGATGTGAAAGTAAAAGAAGATAGTAGTAGGGAAAGTGTAGTCGTAGAAGATGTAGTAGTAAAAGATGTAGTAGAAGTAGAGGTAAATAACAAAGTAAAAGAAGATAGTAGTAGTGAAGATGTAGTAGGAGAAGTAGAAGTAGAGGTAAATAACGAAGGGAGTGAGGTTGGTGGAATGGTGAAATGTAGTGTAGTAGAAGAAAGTAAGTGTCGTGAAGTGGACGTGAGTGATGATGTTGGGGAGGTTAAGTGTCAGATTGTTGTTGGAACAGTGACGTGTAGTGAAGTAGAAGAAAGAAAGTGTATTGACGTAGAAAGTGAAGTGAGTGTTGCAGATAGTGATGTGAAGTGTAGTGATTCAGTAGTGAAACAGTGTACAGATGTATGTGTAGAAAAGGGAGGAATGAGAGAAAAAGGAAAGAAAGGAAAGAAGAGTAAGAAAAGTAAACGTGGTGCTAAAGTAAAAAATGTAAATGAAGAATGGATGAGACGTAAAGAGGGTGAGCTGTATATGGAGTGGTTGTATAGAGTTTTTGAGCATTTTTCTAGTTCTGAAAGTGAAGGGGTAGTGTTAGAAATGTTGTTGTTGAAGTACTGGTATTATCGGGATTTAGAGGTGTCTGATCCTGAGTGAAGTAGTGAGTATGTTTTAGTGTTGGTATGTAGAAGTAGTGAAGTAGTAGTTTAGAGTAGTGTTAGTGGTAACGGGGGATAGAGTTTTGTTTGTGCTTGTAGTAGTAGTAATGTAGTAATAGTAGGAGTGGTTAGAGAGTAGTGTTTAGTGTGTGGGTGTTTTGCAGGTGCGTAGTGGTTGTGCTGGTGGTGTGTTGTAGTGTGTTTTTTGTGCAGTGGTAAGTGTATGTTGTACAAGACAAGTGAAAGGTGTGGGAGAGAAAGGTATAAGATTGATAAGTTTTGTATCTGTTCCTTTCTCTCTAGATCTGTCTGTGAAAGTTGTCCTATGTACTTTTGGTCCCTTTTCGGATGTGACATGATGTTTGAAAGAAGAAGATGAGAAACAGAGGATCTCCTGTGTTATCCCTCCCTTTTATCCCTTTATTTATTTTATTAGTTTATTTTCCTTAACTCCGTTTATTTCTTCTTTCTAGTGATAAAGTTAAATGTGTATTAAAGTATAGTATAAGTGATGTACTCTTGTGGATTGTATTAACTCTTGTGTAGTAAAGTAATATAGTGCAGTGGTGCAGTATAGAGACTTGTCCCCTAAAGTAGCAACCTACTCGTATATACCCTGTCTGGTACAGTTTCGTGAAGGTGCACCTTGTAGTAAGTAGAACTGGTCCAATTATGTATAGAGGAGTGGTTCCTGTAATAAGGGTAAAGTAAAAACCAAATGTGGCACAACAAATGAGTAAAATTAAATTGTATTCTTAAACTGTATATAGTAATAAGTATCATAGAATACTTAGTATCAAAGCACTTTTTAGTTTCCCACTTCGTATCCCATGTCGATCAACAAGAGAACATCGGTGAGTTGAACTGTGTTTGTTGTAGTTTTGTTACCACTGTAGTATTTTTCACAATTACTTTCCTCAATATCCAAAGTATTTGAAAAATTAAATCCTCCTTAGAATTTCCCCCCTTATCAGACTCACAACATGGTTAAATGAAAAAGCACTCTACCATCACACTTTTGATGAGTTTTAACCAAACTCCCCCCCCCCCTACCATACCCTCGACGTATTCTCCTTGATAGCAATAGACATTAATATAGCATTAGATATAGCCCCCCCCCCCCCCCCCGTCACCTCTTCCCTTTAATTTAAATTAGACAAAGTTTTTAAACAAACTTAACCATTTAAGACAAATTTCTAATTGGGACATTGAGAACAAGGTTGTTTTCGATGCCTCAAAAACTCTGTTATTTCTTCCATTAACTCTATATAATCTTTCCCACAACATAACTATAACAATTTCTTCGAAAACCAAAACACTCAACTCACCTCCTTCTTGGTGACTCTTTCTCTCGTCATCTTAATTGGAAGGATCAGAAAAGCTTCTAAGAGGTTGGGTGTTTTGAGGCACCTTTAGAATTTCTTCACCCCACCTCAGTTGCTTGATCTTTATAGGGGTGTCATTCGCCTCTGCATGGAGTATGCGTCTAGGGCTTTTCGTCTTATCAACTCTCCTGCTCTCACTAACTCTCTCCAAGTCTCTCCCAACCCATCGAATTGTTGCGTCACTCTCCTTATTCTGTCACTATTACAATGAACAATGCTCTCCTGAACCCTCCAGTCGCATGCAACCTCTACTTTAAAGGGCTCGTGCGACAAGCCTTTCTACACAGTATCATAATTTCTCTATCCAACTCTCTGACCCAAGACTTAACCGCTATGCTCAATCTTCATGTACTCCACTGGTAAATTCTGAAACACACTCCCTTTACCTATTTCCCAACTACCTTTGACTTGCACACTTCCAAATGCCGTGTATCGTGGCATATCGGCTTTTAAATTGTCTCTGACTTGAGGATTTCCCTTAACCCTAGTGGAATTTGGAAAGGATCCGACCTTGTTCACCATAGGGGACATTATATTTTATATATATATATATATATATAATATATATATATATATATATATATATATATATATATATATATATATATATATATATATATATATATATATATATATATGGCCGCTTCTCTGTGAGCCATGGTGGGTCCTGTCACTGACTCGGAAAAAAATATATACATATATTATGTAGATATAATTATTTAATATAAATTTTATTAAATTTAAATTATATAGAGATATATATATATATATATATATATATATATATATATATATATATATATATATGCAAAGTATTAGAAATCATGACAAATAAGTTGACATATGATGAGAAGAGAGAAAGGAAAAAAACAAACAACACTTTAAATATATTAACTTACTTAGATGTAGCTTTACACAAGTATACAAGAACAATTTTTGGAAATTTTGACAACCGAGCATTAAATGCAACAAGTAAGGCAGTGGCTAAGTGATAACGAGTGGCAGCTGTAACAGTTGTCATGTGTTTAGGAGGGCCCCATCGTACAGTCTCAGCATCTCCTGCTTCTAAACGTTGAAGAGAGTCTGTGGTGAAAGAAGTAGGGGCAAGGCTAGCAGGCTGGTGAGTGGGAAAAGAAAGTGAAGACAGAATTTGAAGCTTAGTACACAAAAAATATTTGAAACATTCATTTTTCAAAATTTTCTTTATCATTTATTATCATTCTCCATTTCTTAATATAAATATTTTCATGGAATGTCATCCAGTGTTCAACATATCATAAGACTAACAATGTAAATGCTTAATTTAAACATACTTCTAATGTGGAAGGTCTACTATTCAATTTGTGAAAGTATGTTTAAATGACGTGTATCACACATGCTTTAAGATGCTACTAAAACTATTATGCATTTCAAAGTATCAACCAGCATTATACCTGCACAATCATCAGTAACAATTGACACTAATTGATTGACTTTATTAAAAATCATACTGATATATAAATAAACCTATTTGATGATTAAGGTTTGTTCATCTTAGATGAAAGTCATGTATAATGAAAGGAAAAAATTGCAAATTACCAACCATCGAAGGTTTAATTGCCTGAAAAATTTAACGATTTATCTAATTAAATCTTCATTTCTTTTGTATATGTTCTCTTCCTTACACCTAACTATTTTTTTTAATGAATTAACATATAGCATTGTGAAGTATTAAATAAATAAATTGGTAATAGTTGAGTTTAGCTCAATCTAAAAAATCGATATTTTTTTAGTGTTGCCATAATTACGATATATTTATAAGGAATGTTATTCAGTGTTTTCATTTATTATTTCTTTTTACGTTCGAAAAATAAGTAAGGTTATGATAAGTTTTGTTGAGTATACACCGATTTACTATGCACACTTAACAAAACTTATCATAACCTAAACATAATGGGTCCTAAACCGAATTTAAACATAAAAAAAAAAAAAAATTCGGTAGAGGGAATATATTTATATATGAGAGAGATTTGGCAGAGGTTTTTTTAGCCCTCTTACATGAGGACGAAAGATATTTAATAAAAAAAAAACGATTATCGGAAAAAAATATCGATATTTCGTCAGATTGAGCTAAACTGAACTATTACCAATAAATTAAAAAGGTTCAAAGGCCACAAAATGAATCTCCCCACCATCACCATTTCGGCAGTATGTATAGATATTTCTTAACAGAAATGTGCATTCAGAGAAAATTTAATTATTAATTACTACCTTTACTAATTTGAAATACAGGTATTAATTTTTGGTAAGCAAACAATAATATAAACACACACTTGACGATTTGTAATTAAGTCTTGTATCTTAGGTTTAGTTAAAGTATGAAAATTATAATTGAGATACAAGCAGGTGGCTTAGGATACTCAAAAATATTGAGGCAAATATATATAGAAAGACAAAGATAGCCAATCTTCAACAGTGTCTAATGACAGGTAATTTTGCTCTACAAGTATTTGAAATAAATATTTTATAAGAATCAGTGGTTTACAATTACAAAACTTTCATTAAGCATTATATATGAGATAATCAAGTATATAAGAGAATGGCTAAGAAATCCAAAATTACGGAGTAATTCGAAAAAATATTTTCATTTTAATTGAAAACATTTATGAAAAGCAGAAAGGTTTATGTTCTCCATTTCAAGAGACAATAATCAAATATATCTTAATGGTGGCAGCCCATTAAGAGATAATGAAGCTCATACTCGAGAATTTCTTCTGTAATGAGAGGTTTGATATTTATAACAAATTAAAAACTCTTCCTAATTAAGAAACAAAAAAGGACTAAATCACTGATGAGAAAAATAATTTGAAAGCAGTCAAAGAAACAAAACTGACTAATATTGTGCAATTTAAAACTCAACAACAACTATAGGATAGACTAATAAAACTTACATACCCTAAAACAGTTATAAAGAGGTGAATGAGAAAGGAAGAAAATTTAAAATTAATGAAAAAAGTAAATAAGACAAAAATAGTAGAGAATAAAAATATGGAAGGTGGGAGAGGGAAGTAAATTCTCGATCGAGAATCAATACAAGAAAATTCTTGAAAGGATGAACTCAAATGAAGATATCAGCATCATGGGTAAGTGAAATGAAAAAGTTTTATAGAAAATAAAATTTACAAGGAATAAGAAGTGCCTTTGCTAAAATGGCAAGCATTCAAAGCTATCATAAGAACTAGTAAAGTTGATAATATGAAATTGTTTAATAAAACTCGAATTCTCATAGAAAGTAAAGGAGCTGGATAAAGAAATTCTGAAAAGTCGGTAAAGAAATTGGTAAGAAGTATGCACAAAAATATAATGAAAGCTTAGAAAGAAGATTAAAGAAGTGAAAAAATAGATAAACTGTACTGAAAACAGAAAATGTAAGTTGTAGTAGTTAAGATATGGAAATATAGCATTGAATGAAGAGCGTATGATGCTGAAAAAAATAATAAAAATTAATTAAAACATTTTAATAACAAAATTCTAAAAGCAAGAGAATCAGATGAAGAAAGATGCTAGATAAACAAAAATAGATATGAAAGGACAGAGAAAGGTTAAAAAGAGCAAATAAAAAAAATAAAAAAAGAAAGGACAGTGAGAGAAGACAGTAGAAAATTTTAAAGTAATTTGAAAATTCTACAAACAATGTACAGCATGTTAGTCTGGAAGGGTCAAGATTCTTGCGAGTGAAGAATTGAGGGAGAGGGGAGGGAGAGATAGTGTTCATGGAATATTTATTATTATTCTATTATTATAAATTATTATATTATTATTATTATTTTATTATTATGTAATTATTATTATTATTATTATTATATGAATCTGAAGAGAGTTGAAGAGGATTGGTAGAGGGGGGTTTGGCTTGCTGTGTAAAAGGAGGTGGTTTAAAAAGTAAATGTAAATAAGAGCAAGGTTATCTGAATAGGAGTGAGGAGAGTAACGCGAGTGTGAATTATTTGGATTGTGAGCAACGCAACAAGTATCTGTAGTTTAAATATTTAGGATATATGTTGGATGGAAAATGAACGTATGATGTAGAATGTGGTAGGAAAGTTGTGAATGGCAAGGAAGGTGGCTGGTGCAATTAAATCTTGGTGGATTGTGATGGACTTCAGTCTCAGTGTGCTAGGTCTTTGAGTGAAGGGTGTGTTACCTGTGTTTATGTTAGTAGTGAAACTATATGTCTTAGATCTAAGGTAACAAAGCGTTCAGATGGCAAAATCTTTAGGGTGGCGTTAGGTGTCAGAAGAATTGATAAAATAAGGAATGAACATCTAGGAGTTGTGTGGTGTGAGGAAAGGCTAATGAGAGTATATTAAGATAATTTGGTCGTATGAAAAGGATTGATGATATAGTCTGTTGATTAAGCGAATATATAGTGGTGAGTGTGCTGGGAATCGACTGCTGGGAGATCGAAGAAGATAAAGTAGATTGATTCAGTAAAGTAAAGCTTGAAGGAGGAGCGAATGTGAGTTTGCAGAGTTGAGAAGAAAGGATGGTGTATAATTAGTGAATGGCGGGGTTTGTGGTGGTAGATTGTTGGGATTGTCCAGGGGATAAACACCACATCTACGAGATACCACAGTGAGTTTCCCGTCGCGTCTCTTAAAATCTCAGTTGATTTTCTGACTGCACGTAGTTACTCATTTCAATCAATAGTAATATTTCTACATCTGTTCATTTCCTTACTACTTCTACTACTGTTTCTGTTCTTATTCCTGCTAAAAACTATAATAGAAATAAGGGAAAGGGAAGATAATAATAATAATATAATAACATACCCTGCGTCACATGCATACAATAAGCAGGGCATCCTCCACTCTCTTCCATTCTCCTTCACTCTAACTCCTTCCCCTGCCACCCCACCTCTAATTCTTTCATAGCCCCATCCATATACAAATTAAATAACCAGGGAAGACATAACACATACCACACTGCTATTAATTATTAATATCAAACTATTTCACTTCATTTATTCTTACACCGCTTACTATCGTATATCATACCTGTACCTTTTGATTACATTCAGAATGCCTTACCACACTACCATATTTATCACTAAATACCTTCACAGGTGAGCTTTCCTATTCAATCCTGTCATATGACTGTTGCAAATTCATAAAAACATAATAATAATAATTTAATTCTTCTTTCTCTCATTTGTTTCAATGTAAAAATTGATCCTGTGCATCCTCTACCAACTTCTAAAATGCATTATTTATTCTTCAACAATCAGTCCTTCAACTCACTAGTTCAACCAAAATACCAGCAATATCAGCAATTCTTCCTACAGACACTCATATAAACTAATTCCCTATAATTCTTACAGTTCCCTTAATCCCCTTACCCTTATTTAATAAGAGTATTATTACTGCTCCGCCCTCCTCCAATCCCTTGGAACTATCCCTCCCATAAACGCTATGTTACACAACTTCCAAACTCACTCAATCACCGATTCTCGCCTCATTCTTTGATCATTTCCCAGTAATTTCCATCTATGCTAGCAGATTTAACATTCTTAAACTTTCTCACCCTACACATTTCTCCTCCCTACTAATTAGCTCTCTCCTCCCTAAAATATCTATTTCTTCTCCCACATCAAAGCCCACCAATTATCTCACGTTCATCTCTCACTTACTGCCAAAATGTTATGCAGATTTTCGAAGTATCTCCTCCTCGCAATCTCTCACTTTCATCAATTCAAAAGCAACTTCCCTATCATTTATTCATAGTTGCAGAATTTCCCTACTCCTCTCTCTCTCTTAACTTTCCCGCTTAATTCCAGAAAAGCTTTCTTTTCCCTTTTATTATTATTATTATTTATTATTATTATTATTATTATTATTAATTATTATTATTATTATTATTATTATTATTATTATTATTATTATTATTATATTATTTATTTTATTATTATTATTATTATTATTATTATTATTATTATATTATTATTTCATAAATTGTATATCATTACATGTATTTTTTATTTTATTTCACTATTTAATTACTTAATATTTTTTTTTTTCTGAAATCAAATGTTTTTTGAAATGAAATTAATAGGTACTATTTTTACTTGCAATGGTCTCAACTAATCCACCGATAAAGAAATATCTGCGAAGTAACATACTGGGAAATGTTAAATTTAAAACCTTTAAAATTTGGTCACCGTAACACTATTCCCAAGGCTTTAAGTAACAAGGTTTCCTACTAATGAATTTCCAACACGAGAATGAAATTTACTTTTCTCTTTATTATTTGTATTAATTGTCCAAGACGCCACTCAAATAAACTACTGACAATTAAATATTTAAATGTAATCCATACTTTCTATGATTATAAAGACAAGAAAACAAACAAGGCCACATGAAACACCAATCTCGTACCTCGTGATAAACTGACTGTCGAGCCAAGGTAGGAAGTCGAAAAGATGCTACTTCTGCAATGCCTTTTTCGCTTAAAACTTCAGTATTGTATAATGACACTAATGTTAATTCAATGTTACTTACGCTCTGAAATAAAGTTAACATAACAGCCATTAGTGGAAACTTTTCAAGCAAAGTATTAATTATTAAAATAAAAGTAATTTCAGATAGTTTTATATTAATTCCATGAAAACTGTACTTAAATATTCATATAGAAAAGTAATACTGAATTTTACCTTTTTCTCTCCCATACTAACAGCAGATAAATAAATGTAAATCAAACTGGGAACAAATAGTAGAACAAAATCTCTTATTTTCTCTTCCTTGCTTCTGGCAAGAATAAACAAGTGCTTCATGGTATTTTCAAACAATTCTGGATACCTACTCAAAAAAAAAAAAAAAGTTCTAAATATGCATTTGTCACAATGCAATTTACTTCATAAGGCATAAAATTAGAATGAACTACCATTATTACCTATAAACACCTTACTTATTAAGGTATCAATAACCCACCTTGATTTCGGATGGTAGATGAGAAAAATATTGATTTAATAAGCGATCTTTCATTTTTCAATGCAATGTTTTTTGTGTGATTCATTTTCAAGAATTTGTATCAACAATTCTGAAGCCATTCTTTCATAGTGCTTACTGCTTTTCTCCATTGCATACAAACCTTGAAAAACTCTAATTAATATAATATATTATATATTATATATAATATATATTAGTATAATATATATGATATATATATATAATATATATATATTATATATATATTATATATTATTATATATCATATATATATATATATATATAATATATTATGTAACTATATATAAATATATATATATATATATCTTATATATATATTAATATATATATATATTATATTGATTACTTTAAGTATTGGGAGTTACAGTAAACAGCAGTGGAATGGAGGGTGAAATAGAGGAAAGAATAATGTACTACTCTAGACCTATTGAAGTTTTTGTATTCCTTTGCTGAGTAAACAGACAATGTGAGAGACAGGTTTAAAAACACTTTTATACGTACGATTCTGAGACCGGTCGTAGCGTAGAGAGGTGATTCACTCACGCTTGTGAAATTTAATTTAAAGCAACCTCAACAGGGCAATTGATGATGAATAAAAACAAGGTGGGGATGATTGACCGCATGTGGTCGCCCTCTGCCGAGTGATCCCAACTCCTAGCCTCATCAAATTCACGAGCATCGATTGTGCTCCTTAATCTTATCCTGCTCAATAGGAGCTTAGGGTTTAAGTCTCCAGATCATATGTCAATAACAGGGACCACACCTTAAAGCGCACGGCAGCTTTATTGACAAACATTTATCTAAATATATAACAAAGATAATTAAAAGAAAGGAAAGTGAAGATTTATAGAAGTTTTTAGAAATGGTGGATTAAACTGAATTTTTTCAAAAAGTATAAAGTTTATTTAAAGATTAATTGAAGAAATTAAAAGAAATCAATAAGTTGATAAATAAAAGATTAAATATTAACAAGTAACCAAACAGTATATTAATCCAACTCCTCAAATTATTTTACAATACTAAATACATGACTAATTAATATATCATATACACTATATACATAGGGACAGTCACAACGAGATCAAAGCATAATCAGTTGACGATGGTTTATGATGTCCTAAAAAAAACAATATCTCCTTAAGACAAATTTATGTAAATAATTACAGTTTCAGAATTAAATGATAAAATTCCGGTTTGCTAATGATATCCCTACAATAAACAGCAATATTATGACAACTTACAATATACGATGAACAATTCCAGACGAAGATCAACTATATCATATTTGATTGTGGTTACTCGAATGTTCTGACAGAATTATATCTTAAGATTAAATTTCTATGTACACAATAATTAGCTCTAATAATAATAGTCATGACAAAAGTGAATAGTGGATTAACTTATACAATTAAGCGTTACCTAACCCTACTGGATTCCACTTCGACATGCAAGACTTTCAATAGTAAATTTTCGTAAAAAAAACGTAATACTTAAATTTATATCTTTTTATTTGAGTTTCATAAGTTTGATTGGTTCAACTGAGAAGTTAAGTTATTGCTCCCCAGATTTTCAGTCTAGTCTTTAAGAATTATGGAGCCCCAGCTCCGGAAAGTTCTTTTTAATATATATCAGTTTAAGTATTTTTACATAAATTGCTCTTTCTTAAAATTTATATCAAATTGAAACTTTAATTATAAAGATACATACCCCAATTTGGGACGATTTCAACGACGTTTTTATGAGACTAGTCTAAGCTTTAATGTGTGAAGTATGCATTGACAACTCAATTGAAAACATGGAATTTCTGTCTGCAATAAGAGATCTATACATATTATATCCATATATAATATTTATAAATAAAAATGTGCGTGTTAGTTTATTATATTATAGAAAACATACCTTATAGCATCACAATATGACTTCTAAGTATTAACTTCTAAGATAACTAGAACATGACGAACTATCCATTGACTGACATATAATGTCCCTGCCTAAACTGACTTTAAAATTAATTAATACAAAAAGAAAAAAAATAAGCTAGTATATCTGAAAAACATCAAATACTTGTAATACATGTGCACATATATTTTGGGGTAATGCTCAAGAAACCCGACAAGAATCCAAATTAATTAGAAAATAATTATGCACATAAATTTGAATACTTATATAATAATATATATATTAATATTAAACCATAAACTAAACACATAGTGAACGGCACCTTACCATTACCGATTGTGCAACCAAATTAAAATAGTATCCACAATTACTAAAGTTACCAATAGTTTTTTTAAGTTAATATAAAAAAAATACTTAACATAAATGTTTTGAAACAAAACCTCTTCAAGGTGACTCACCCTACATTCCCCGAGTTAAATCTAGCCCTCCCCTTCTATTTTAACAAACATTTATGTAGAAGGGCTCAGATAAACACGGGGTGAATGTTTACAACTTTGAGGCATTAAATCGTATATACACATCCTGTTACAAATTCTTTTTCAGGATTGAATAAATTTTAAACAAACACAAGCATAAAAAAGATTTTAAATGTCCTTTACAGGAATTCTTTTACTCAGGAACATGTAAATAATGAAAAATGGAAATTTAATGCGATATGGATTTCCTCTTAGGCTCAATGGCGTCATTAAATTTTAGTTACTTTGATACAGACTGTTTCCATCTCCAATATTTCTATGAGAGTTTAATATATTTATTTTCTTTTCAAAATATAAAATTATATTCGAGTACTTTAATGATTCGTAGGAATTTTTACGTTTATTTTATATTATTCTTTGGGCCGTTTTAGATTCCACAAAAGTATTTCAAGTTTTCATATAAATTGTTATTTAATCATTTTGGCCATATGTTGGAATTTTGTGGCCAACATTCGTGGAGACATAACTTTACAATTGCAATTTGTATTTCATTGATCATGATTCTTTGATGCATTCTCATTTATTAATGGTGAGCTCACTAGCACCACTGCAAGTAAGACGGCATTACTGGAAATAAATAAATGATGGTTTACGCGACTGAATCTCCGGTTCACCGGAGTCGTCCTGTGTGTCTTTTGTTCGACGCAAATGTCACAAGCTAAACCGGGAATTCTTGGAACTATTACTCCCTTTATATGCAATTTTTCAGTGTAAAGGTTTGGAAATGTTAATTTATTCTTTTTTTTTATTTTTTTTTTTTTTTTTTTTTTTTTTTTTTTTTTTTTTTGTTAAATTTCTTTTCTTTTTTTTTTTTTTTTTTTTTTTTTTTTTTTTTATTTTCTTTTATTTTATTTTTTTTTTTTTATTTTTTTCAAATAAGATTACCCTTTATATTAAAGTATTATTTTTTCTTTACTTTCAGAATTTTTTCAATTTAATTTTTTTAATAAATATTATGTTTTTCTCTACTGTTTTTAAATGGGTTTTATTTGTCAGTATGTTAATTGTATTTATTAATGTAGTGAATTTTTTTTTTTTTTTTTTTTTTTTTTTTTTTTTTTTTTTTTTTTTTTTTTTTTTTTTTTTTTTTTTTTGCATACTGATTTTTTTTTTTTTTATTTTATTTTTTTTTTTTGTTGCTTTTGTTTTTGTTTTTATTTTTTTTTTTTTTGTTTTTTTTTTTTTTTTTTACACTTGTGTGAAGTATAAATGTTAATTAAGTAAGTCCACTGGTCTGTTCTAGGATAATGTAATTTGTGATCATTGATAATTTACTTTTGTTAAAAATTGAGTATTAGCATTTAACTAAAAAGTTTTTAATCAGTCAGTCTATATAGGAAAAGGGTATGTTCTTTGGTAGTTATTGGATATGCTGTCTTACTTTGTTAAGAGATAATCTAAATTTTATTTTTTAGTATTCGGTTTTATATATTTAGAAATAATCTCTTTACTATGATCAAATAAGAAGCAGTACAGTCATATATTCTTTGATATGTTTTACAAGACCGTCGATAATACGATCTTGAACTGCCGTCTTTTTCCTCATAAACTCTATGTTAATGCTCCATGTTCCTTACTCATTTTACTACTTTCAAGGGTTATGTGACATTAGTTATTTCTCTTAAGGTGCAATTAACTACATATAAGAACTGAAGATGACTGTGTGGATGAATAATCGATTTACGTTTTCAAGTAGAAAATACATTACACAGGAAAGGAAACTTCAAATATTTTGAATGAACAAATGCATTTGGTTTCTCCAGAATTTAATGTTTCTATGATGTTTTTGGCACAACACTTTAATAGCTTTATGTTTAATTATCTTTTGTGCCTTTTATGTGTTAGTGAAACATAAGATCACAAACAATAAGATTTTATATGTATAAAATAAGAAATTATTGATTATGTAGACGTAATACTTTTAATAAAGATGTTGAATTGAAAAACAACATTTCACAATTAGGTAAAATCCGCGCGCATAAAAAATATAACTAATTGATTTATAAAAATAAATGTTTTTATGGAACGAGTAAGGTCTTCTAAAAAAAACATACGAAATTCTAAATTATACATTGTTCAGTAAATTTATCATATCATTGCAAGAGATTTTTACTCTGTCCGACCTTACAACGTGTTTAATCCCCTCTGAACGTTCACTCGAACCCTCCATGGAGGAAATAAAAGAAATGTAACCTAACCAATCTCCACTTAAATGGAATGAACACCTTGTACACTTGGTTGGCACACTTCCCACTTTTATATATCACGTGGACCCTTTTAAGAATGGTCGGTGGTTAGAGGAATTGAATGTAGAAATTCTGGCAGTCGGTGGTAACGGGGATTGGGGTGATTGTGAGTATGCGATTGTGGTAAATATTTTACCATGCCTAATTGAAACGCACTGGATGGTTGATACGGGGCACGATAAGTGATAAATTACTCTGCCTAGATTCACCCAGCGACCCACTACACATACCCAACCCAACGTATAGCCGCGGTCTGATTAGCCGGAAACGTCCTACACCGTACAAAATACGCATTAGCCACCAACAAACCGAATTCACCTCTAGCCACGGAGTCCATTAATATAAACGTGAGTGGATGGCTCAATCCTATCGCGAATACTCAGTTGTTTTGAAGGATGTAACCTTTATTGGAGTTCGGTTGGTGTATCCAATGAAAAGAGTTTGGGATTGGTAAACCCGAATTTTCCTATCATTTTTTGATTGT
This sequence comes from Trachelipus rathkii, assembly GCA_015478945.1. NCBI lineage: Eukaryota > Metazoa > Arthropoda > Malacostraca > Isopoda > Trachelipodidae > Trachelipus > Trachelipus rathkii. Next base: position 55,293 of record JABUQX010004782.1, read on the forward strand.
GAATGTAGTGAGTAGGGTCTTGTATTGATAATCTAACTATTTATTCAAGTGGTATTTTCTGCTGCGTTAGCCATTTACATTAGCTGTTTGGATCATTCTTTTTTTATTCTTAAATGAGTTTTTGTCGATAGACGGAAATGAAGATAATAACCCTATCCTTCTTCGCCCTGTGGAGTATGTGGAAGCTTACTCTTATTTGTTACTGCATTTTTATTTAGCTTGAATTCTTTTTAGTAAATTTTTCTTAAGTGGAGTAGACATTAATATATGGTAATTCCTTTCAATCTTGTGCCCGTCTGTCTGTTGCTCGTGAGCGCAGTCTGGTAGTTTGATTTAGAATGCAAGGGCTTGTCAAGGGTGTATACCATGGGGAAACCGAAGCGCATTCAAATTCCATTTACCAGTAGGAGTCATTATTGGGATTCAGTAGCAGACTACTTTCAGCCAGAAAATGTGTGTGTTCTGTTTTTGTGTGGTAGTTATTTGTAGTGTGTGTCTGGGGCGGTGACGGGTTTTGTATTTCCCGTTCTTGGTTTTTTATGAGGTTCTTGTTGGATTTTGTTCGATGGTAGGGATGTGATTGGTCTATTGCCTTAGGAAGTTAGTTCCGCTTTGCTCTGACTCAGATGGTGTTTCATTAGAAGTGGTGCGTGCGTGTGCGTTTGTGTGCACGTTGACTTAACTATTTGAGCAGCTCCTCGGGTATCGGTCGGATTTCCGACATTTCGACCGACATTGTGCTCGATCTCCGAAAATCGAGGTACTAGAGAGGATGTTCAATATGAACTATCACTCTCGAGTCTATAGATAACCTGAAGAATTCCGTATTGACTCTATGCAACCAGAATCTTGATATTTATAGTATTAGTCATTTATTCTCCGTTACTTGCTCTAACTACTCTATGTAACGGATTAGAATACTGTATTAAGTCTATTTCTTATCGTTAATAGATTAAAATCTCTGTGATTCGATGTTTTTGTTAATACCCTCTCCATATTAGTAATCACGTATGGAAGGGAGAAAAAATGTAAAGACTATTAAAATAATTGAAAAACTATTAAAAGGAATCCCATTGCAATATGGGCCATCGAAAATTGTAGCTATGTAGAAATCAGGTCAACCATTTCTTTGGCACTGAGATACGTGCTGAAAACCATTATGCTCTAAATCGTCATTATCATCGAAATAGGATCTTTTCATTTATGTTAATTAAAAAATATACCATTGCGATGATAATTTATCTCGCACTTGATCGCAACAAAGATTTGATAACTCCGTATTAAATCATATGTTGCATAATGATAATTCCATTAAATTATGTGATATTCCTATTTATGGTATCTGTGATTTGTTGCGGGTGTGGCGCATACGTATTTACTCTTTTCATTAATTTGTGTTGGGAATTGAGTAACCGTCTCAAATATATGGTCGGACCAATTTGTGATACGGTGTTGGTTCCTCGCTGATCCTTCCATTTCCGTAGTGGGTCTGTCATGTCCCTTATGGGAGGAAGTGGAGCTATAAAGGTGTGGAATGTCACTAACTTTGGAGGTTTCAAGTTAGACTTCGGTCTCATTTTATGAGAGACAGTATATTGTGATATTTGAAACGCGAAAGTTGCCTGATTATATATCTGGTTTCGGTAAGAACTCTCATTTTAAGGTTTTCTTTGGTGCTGTGATCTATTAGTTAGTAGAAATATAATAATTTTTATATTCAGGAATCCATTTACCGTTGGATTATTTCCTATAGAAATTGTTTTGTCTGAAGATCCTCTCTGATAATTTGTGGGTTAATTTTTTTAACTTAGAAATAAACTTAGTAGTGACATGATCTTTTATACCAAATGAAGATGGGAAGTCCCAGTCAATGTGATGTTGAAGTCACGTGGTATATACAGCCGCCATCATCCTTCCATATAATCTTTCATCTAATAACCACTTTGATAAAACGATTTCAAACATTTGTAACATCGCGTCTATTCCTTGCTTCCTATCTGCTTGCTCTTGCTCGAATTAAAGCAATTTGTCTCATTAAGCCTTTTGTTTATCTTTCTTAAATAACGTGTTATTGTTTCTAATATTATATTAGTCTAGGGGTTTTAATTAATTAAATTTTTCTACGTAAATTGTGAGTATTAAAGTTCTTCTTCTCCTCGCTCTTAGTTGTCAGTAAACTGTACTCCGTCCGTCGTTATATAAATAAGTTATAGACATACAGTTTATCATTCACCTTCTTAGCTAGTTCGGAAAAAGGTCTTCTCCACTTATTTCGTTAAACATTTCCTGGCTTGTATCTAATATTGTTCCATTGTTATTATACCAGACTTTTTTTGTCGAGCTTACCTATTGTCCCATCCGTTGAGATGTTGCTGTAAGTTTAAGAGCCTTGGGACCCTCCCTTCCAATCTGCTTGGGGTAAACCCCTATGCAGATCTTTTGTTGCCATGTGAGATTTGTTTTTTAAAGGAAGTCAGTTCGGGGCAACAATTTGTTTATGCTTCATGCAAGTATATAAATTTGATAAATGCTATTGCAAAGGTAAATATTTCCTAAAAGTTAGATGAATATTAAAGCAGTAGTAGTAGTAGTAATTTATTTTAATTAATCTTGAAGGCTTTAAATATTAATCTAATAAGATTTTCTTCCATAGTCATCATTTTTATTATATTAAAATTTTTTAGTTTTTGTTTTTTCCTCTTCGTCCTTCCTACAATATTCGTATATACTGCCCACCAAAATCAATTCTTACTTACAAGCTAATGTTGTTATATTATCTAGTGAAAATATCAGGGGTTTAAATATCGTTCGCTTGGAAAGTGGTTTACTTTTACTATTTTATGTCATCGGAGTGTTTCTTAAACGGATGAGAAGCTTCCAGCAGGGAGTACTGTTCGGCTTCTTTTGGCGTCTTCTTACGTATCAGTGTTATATTATTATAAACGTCTGCATATTACTATGTTTTGTAATTATAATATTATCATGTTACGAACAAATCTTCACTAATGTCCCCATAGTAATTCCGTAAAATATGTTCGAATCTGAGGATGTCTATGCGTAATCTCTACTGAGGTAAAGATTGTGTGTAATTAAAAGCAAAAAAGTCCGGCTTTGTTGTTGTTTATGTCGTGCCCTGATGAGATAATTCTTCTCTGTGATTGTGCTTGTTTATTGTCTCTAGACAATGGTAGTATTAACTCTAGAATATGCCGCTTAAGTACTAGGGGATGTACTGACCTTAACGTTCTTCTATGCCCTCTAAGGAGAAGAATTCAAGACATATTTACTAATTGTAATTGGCAATTATTAAGTTTCTTCTATTTATTTTGGTTCAAAGAAATAAGTGGTCACATAGTAAGAAGTAGTTTTATTATCCCACGCTAATGTGTTGTGTTTTTTGTGATAACTGAATTATATGTATTGATGTTCATTTGACATAGTCTGATAGATTTAAGTCATGTAATACTGGATTTTCCGGGTTGGGACTATAAGTCATGTTTTTATTAGTATTCGTTCTGTTGTTTGTCGTAAGTCTCTATGTTTTTTTTTTGTGTTCATAATTGAAGAAGAATTGGTTGTCGATGAGTCCAAATTATGTTTTAGTATGAGTGGTGATTCTTCTACGTCTGCAGTGGAGGATTTTTTTTTTATATTGTTATTGCGCATATAAATATGAATTATTAAGCTAATTACTATATCAATAGACCACCCCATAGAGACAGGACATAAACTCGATTGAGTATGTGACTTCTTGAGCAGCTTTCTCGAACGATAGCAACCAGAAAGCTTGATGTGAGTTAAAATTGATATCTGGCGTATCTATTATAACTGGTTAACATATATTTTGCCTAGGTGTGGGTCCTTCAATAGTTAAGAATTCTGAGGATGACAACATATCATGAACTCAAGAAAACAGTTATAATGCGCTCTAAAGGGTGTAGGGAAATGATTTCTAATTCTTACACGTGTATATTTGTTTATGCGTAAGGCACAATTCTTTCAATAATAATATGATTGATAGAAGAGAGAGAGTATATTATTTATAACAAAAAAATATTTTTTAAAGTTCAGTTACTGTAGTTTAGGTCAAGAGTCTTTTCTTCTCAATTGTCAAAACGTTGTAAAAAGCCTTTCAATTCTCCTTGCATATATTAACCTTTCAAAATTAACATCTGTTTCGTAATGATGAATCGCGTAGAAGGCTGAACAAAATATTTACTTCTTAAGAAGGATAAAAGTGACATGTTGGAGAGTGCAAGCTGGAAGTAGCTTCGGGCATTCGCAGAGTGACCAAGAAAATAAATCTTATTTATTTATTCGTTTATTTATTTTTATATCTCCTTATTTATTTATTTATTTATTTATTTATTTATTTATGTTTATATTTTTATTTTTTTAATTGCACATTTATTTATTAATCTATCATATATTTTATTCACTTATTTTAATTACTTTTTATTTATTAATCTATTTATTTATTTATTTATTTATTTATTTATTTATTTATTTATTTATTTATTTATTAGTTTATTTATTTATTATTTAATTTAGGTTAGTTTTTATTCATGATAGAATTGTTTAGTGTGTAGCGAATTCATTTCATTTTCTATACATTTAAATGTCATATGTTATTATTATTATTATTATTATTTATTATTATTTCTTATTCCATTCCATTCCATTCCATTCCATTCCTTCCATTCCATTC
>JABUQX010004782.1:65000-66915 GCA_015478945.1 Trachelipus rathkii
TTTAATTCCATCTTATAAAGCGCTTCTTTTAAAAGAGAAATCCAAAATTCCAGAAAATATAATAACACATTATATTACAAAACCATAGTGTATAAAATTTTAAGATTTTTTAATTTTTTTTAAAAAATTTATCTTATATATATATATATATATATATATATATATATATATATATATATATATATATATATATATATATATATATATATATATATATATATATATATATATATATATATATATATATATATATATATATATATATATAGATGCTTATTTACAGGAAACCTAGATCCATCAGGTTAGGTTTTAAGGTGTTCGGCATTGACGAATTTATATAGGTTAGGTTGGTATACGGCATCGACGATCAATGTAGGTTAGGTTTCGGTTTGGCCATAGCACATTTTTGGATCATGGTCTGAATGAAAATCGAAAATTGATTTCTTAAAACCACCCAACGAAAACCTAACCAATATGAATCGTCGATGCCGTACACATTAACCTAACCTATTTGGATCTTCGATGCCGTATACTTAAACTTAACCTAGATTGATCGTCGATGCCGTATACCTTTAATTTCTGGGGTTCTAAACCAAAAATTTGATACTCAAAACTCAAAAGTTTAAAATTTTATTATTAATAAGTTGGTAAAGAAAGAACGGTTCTCAAGATTTTTAGAAGGTACATTGCAATAGCCATAGTGTATGATTTAGTAAACAAGCACAAGTACGGAGATAAACAAAACTTGTCTCCTCTGGGGTCGAACCACCGCATGTTGCGACTGAGAGCATGAGGTAGTTTGAAATCAGAGGAGGCAAGTTTTTAAATTGTTACTACATTTACTTGCTTATTAATTGCGGTTATTGAAATAAGTTAAAATCTTAGGAACGAAGGAATGACAGGGTGAAAACTTGGTGATATCTCCTTGACGGGAGCTCGTTCGCCTAAACTTGTTCTTAAATCAAACTTTTTTGGGTTTGAGGATGACTCAACGGTAAAGCGTCGAGTATGTTGTTTTCAGTCGCAACATGCGGTGGTTCGATCCCAGAGGAGGCAAGTTTTATTTATCTTCCCGTAATTGTTTTTTTTGTTTATTAACTTATTAATTGCGGTTACTGCAATGTAATAATTTAAAATCTTGGGAACAAGGTAAGGACAGAGTGAAAAACTGGTGATATCGCCTTGACGGGAGCTCATTCGCTTAAAGTTATTCTTCAATCTAACTTTATAGGTTTAAGAATGGCTCAACTTTAAAGCACCGAGAACGCTGCTCTCAGTCGCAACATGCGGAGGTTCGACCCCAGAGGAGGCAAATTTTCTTTATCTTAATGTAATATTGTACTTTCTTTACTAACATATTAATTGCGGTTATTACAATGTTGAAATAATATATATATATATATATATATATATATATATATATATATATATATATATATATATATATATATATATATATATATATATATATATATATATATATATATATATATATATATAACAAAAAGCTACAGTTCTGTTCGGTAGAAACAGTAGAAATTCTGCGGGATCGACTCGTTTTTTTTCGCATTGCACCAGTTATTTTTTGTATATATATATATATATATATATATATATATATATATATATATATATATATATATATATATATATATATATATATATATAAAGTCGTTTTATGATTTAAAACTAACGAACACCCTAGAGTAGACCGCAGTAGTTCGGGGTCTCTCGGCCTTTAGGTGGACGACGAGGGACTTTCGTCCCCCTCTGTCCCCATCGGCTCAGTCACCTATTTGAGGACAAAGTACCCCGTCGCCCACTAGAGGCCGAGAGACCCCGACAGCTAGATATCTATGATGTCTACTCTAGGGTGTTCGATAGTTTTAAATCTTAAAACGATTTTACATATATA
>JABUQX010004783.1:2500-10000 GCA_015478945.1 Trachelipus rathkii
AGAGGCAGATAAAATACAGCAGTGGCTTACATTCAGAAATTAAAGCGCATATTATGATTTAAAAGTGACATTTCAAATATATGAATAAAATATGAACCAAAGATTAGACCACAAGAGTAGTGCTAGTAATATATCCTAGTAAGTTAAGTATATCCCTAGCTCAAAAAAATTCAATAGCACAATCATTGTTGCTCGAAATTGAAAAAAGTAAAATAAAATTACGAGCATGAACAATACTTGTCAAAAAAAAGGGAACAGGAAAATTTAGATTTGTGCCAACATAGTACTCATATAAAAAATTTAGAGCAAAGTTTAATAAAAATTGAACAAAAATTAGAAAGTCTAATTTTCAGTATTAGCGATACTTCTGTAAAAATGAAAATAAAAATGTAAATTTTTCAAGAACTAAAATAAATAGTATAGGTGAAAATAATAATAAGTGAGTCTAAATTAGTAGAAATTTTAAAACAAAAGTTAGAAGTGAGTATTAACAATCCTCTTCCAATATGTGAGCCAGAAATATTTTCTGGAAAAGATCCGACTAAATTTAAAGATTTTATGCTAGTTTTTAAAACTAATATAGAAGGAAAATGGGAAAATGAAATGAACAAGCTTTCCTATTTAATTAAGTATACAGAAGGTAAAGCAGAAAATATAGTAAGAAGTTGTATGCATTTGGATGAAAATATAAGTTATAAAAAGGCAGTAGAAAAACTCGAGAAACAGTATGGAAATAAACAATTATTGCTAATACATATCTAAAAAAGCTGGAAGACTGGAATGAAATTAAGAATGAGGTGGTGAAGCTATGGCAGATTTTTCTTTGTTTTTGGATGCTATTAATAATGCAATGGAAAATATTACCTCCTTTAAATGAATTAAATTCTACTGGTGCTATTTATAGAATAGTTAAAAACTTCCCTACAGCAGCGTGATAAGTGGAGAAATAAAGTTGATAGTATGTATGGAAGAAAATAAGAAGGTAAATTTTAGTACATTTACAAAGTTGTGTTGAAAAGAAGCAAGGAATGCATGAATCACACCTCTATTATGGAGAAGCTTAGGCATTGGTACGAAACCAACCAACAAGCCAATTACAAAGTGAAAAGGTAAGTCACTTTATACAAAAGAAAAAATATAATAATATAATATATAATAAAATAATAAATGGAATAATATAATGACAATAAAGGAATTATGGTAAGTAGTAAAAAGTAGTAGTAATAATAATATAATCACAGTTTGCAATTTTTTGTAAAAAGAACAATCATAGTATAATAAATGCAAAATTCTAGAAAAACAAGCAAGATGAAATAACAAAGTTCATTAAATGACAATAAATTATGCTTTAAGTGTCTGAGATCAGAGATCAAATCATTTTAGTAGTAATTGTAAAAGACCAGAAAAATGTGAAAATGTAATAAGCAACATTTAACATTCTGCATAGAGAAAAGATAGTGCCAAAGAGCAGGATGGTTCAAATATCTCACCAGCAGTCACTGCAACATGTGAATTAGAGATAAAAGATAAAAAGGTAGAGTCAAAAGAATCAGGAAGTAAATGAAGCAAAACTTTCACACAAAAGGTAAGCAATAGATAAGTATTTTATCCTGCAGTGCCTAGTTAAAATAAAGCTTAAAGTAAAGATAAGTGATTAAAGACATACATGGTGTCTAGCTACATATTCTCAGCAATGTTTTATGGACTTTAAATTTAGCTGCAGACTAGGTATGTCATACTATGAAACCTCAGAAGATATAGATATAAATACTATTATGGGCATACATAGAAAACATACATTTTAAATAATCTGGTAAATTTATGATATTGAGATGAGGAAATCTGAACATAAATAATATTATTGTTAAAGGAAATGGCTTAAAATGGAAAGAAAGTACATCTATCAAGATATAAATGGATAAGAATACTTGATGCATGTGCCTTCAACTTCATAGAATCAAAAAATTGATTATTAATAGGAATGAACGCAGAGTAAATTGTTAAACGCCATTGAAGTAGTGGAAGTCATTATTAATAATCGCTTTGGCACGTTAAGTATTCATTTGGATGGGCATTACAAGGTTTGACACCAGATGGTATACCAGTTAGCTAGAATAAATTATGAGGATTCATAAAACCAATACAAGAAGAGATGATATTATTTGAAAATATTGGCTTAAGAAGAGTTTTTGAAAAGAATCCTGACACACGTCTGTGCACCAGTGTTAAGATCAAGGTGGAAAAATAAGGTTTGAAAAATATCATTACAAAGAACAATTACAGGTAAATTTCAAGTTGGTTTACCATTTAAAAAGAAATCAGCATTTCCTATAACAAAAATCAGGCTTTAGCAAAATTGTATTCATTAAAAATAAATTTTTGAAGGAATAAAGAATATTTTGTACAGTATAGTGAAACATAGATGAAATGTTAAAACTTAAATTTGCAGAAAAAGATTGAGAAACATGAATTATTAACAATGACAGATTCTATTTAACAAACCATAGATACGAGCATCAACAAAAAGAAAAAAAAAAATGAGAGTAGTATTTATGCAGCTTAACCTATACAATGTATTTTTCTTTAAATGATAGTTTACTTACAGTTCCAGACTATATTTCCAATCTACAGGGCATCCTTTTAAGGTTCAGCAAGAGAATACTGCTTTCAATACAGATATAGAGAAGATGTTTTATCAAATACAGGTACTTGATAAAGATAAAGATTATCAGCGCTTCCTATGGTTTCCTGATGGTAATTTAAATAAAACTGCAGAAGAATATAGAGTTAAAGTTCATATATTTGGTAGTGTGAGCTCACCTCAATTGCAAATTATGTTTTGAAGCAAACTACACATGTAATTGAAGCAGAAAAATTCAGTAATTTAGCTAAAGATACCATACTTAGAAATTTCTATGTTGTTGATGAATTGTTCTAAAGTCTGTGAAAATCAGAAAATGAGGCTGTAGCAGTTTTATAAAGAAGTTAAAGAAATTTTAAATATTTAGTGTTTTAATCTGCATCAAGTAGCTAGTAATTCAAAGAAATTTTTAGAAAATATTGATAAACAAGACTTAAGTAAAGATTTTAAAGAAACAAACTTATCCTTAGATGAATTACCTTCACAAAAGGTATTAGGCTTAAGTTGGGACCCAGAAAAAAAAGAAATTTTTTTTTTTTTAATGGAAAAAGCCTTAGGGTAAAAAGAATATTAAAAAACAAAAAAATTTTTAAAAAAAAAAGGAAAAAAATTGACAAAAAGAAGTATCTCAGTTGCATTTTTTTTCGCATATATGATCCACAGGATTTATTAGCCCAGTCTACTATGAGCTAAAAAGATATTTCAAAATTTATGCGATTAAAAAGGTTAATTGGGATGATGAAATTCCATCAGATATAAAAAAAAGTTACATAAAATGGCTAAGTGATGTTAATAAGCTAAATGATTTTCAAGTTCCTAGGCCATATAATCCAAATTGTCTAAAGTATAAAAGTGTAGAACTACATTATTTTTCAGATGGTTCACAGATAGCATATGCTGCAGTAGCATATATAAGGTTCATTGGATGTAATGATGAAAAATATTGTTCATTGGTGTTATCTAAAACAAGATTGATACCATTAACCCTAGAATGCAGACATGGTTTTTTCGAAACGCACTTACAGACATGGGGTCAAATTCACCCCAAGTGGGAAAATATACAGTAAAATCTATGGAATATTTAATTTAATAAATATTACTAACAGAATCGCTCGTATAATCATAATTTATGTTGTAACGTAATTCAAAAAAAAAAAAAAAAAAAAAAAAAAAAAAAAAAAAAAAAAAAAAAAAAAAAAAAAAAAAAAAAAAAAAAAAAAAATCGTAAAAAAAAAAATTCTTGACGTTTTTGAAAAATGAACATTTCCTCTTTTAGTTGAAGGGTATGGTTCTCTTTACTGAAAGTTTGAAGTTCATGCAACATGCGGAAGTCACCTAGTTTCTGAAATGAAAATGTGTCATTTTTTTTTGGCCTTTTTTTGGTGGGTTTTGGACTAGTGTTGGCTGAGCACCGGAATTTTGTGAACCGCACCACACAACACCCTGGTAAGCACACCACGCACTGCACCGCACCCAAAGCCATTTTTGTCGCACCACACCGCACCGCACCGCACCGCTTCTCTATATTTTAAAAATTGCACCGCACTGGTACACTGGATTTGTGTGGCGCACCGCACCACACCAAAATGAGCGCACCACTCACCGTACCGCACCGTACCGCACCGCACCACACCGCACCTCTATATTTTAAAAATTGCACTACACCGGTACCCTGGATTTGTGTAGCACAACGCATCACTCCAAAATGAGCGCACCACAATCCGTACGGCACAGCACCGCACCGCACTGGTGTTTTTGGGGGGTGCCCAACTCTAGTTTCGACTGATTCAAGTTTTGAAGGAATATCTGAAATAATCGTGTTCAAACTTACAAAGGAAGTTTCCTTTTGTAGAAGAATAATATAACATATATAAGAACACCAGCTAAATTAATAACTCGAGCACCGCACGCGGAGCTAGCCCGTACGGTACCCAACTTATACTCCTCATTCTTCATCCATCCTCCTCATTCTTTTTCTTTCATTCCTCCTTCTTCTTCTTCTGTTTCTATAATGCTTATCCGGGCATTTCTTCCCTTTTATTATCAATTGGGGCCGCTCCAAGGGGGTCCAACACCAATCATTCTATTCATCATTCTTACCTAACTCCTTTCTCCATCCCTCTATGCACTCTCAAATATTTCATCCTCCTAAAACCATCAATTTCCTATTTTTAGGGGCCAGCAACCCCCTCCAGGTTGCATGGACACGTAACCTCGTCTACGACGAGGTTACGGCATCACCAAAAAGGGTGCTAAGTTTCAGCCTTCTACGATCATTTCCAGGTTTTTGGGCTCAGCCCATCAACGTTGGCACGTAGCGGACGCGAACCGAGGCGATTTCGAAAGGTGGCGGCGGAGCTACATCGGTGGTTGCATATATATATATTATATATAATATATATATATATATATATATAATATATATATATATATATATATATATATATATATCATGGAAAATAACTGGCAAATTTCGTAGTTGATAGCATCTCCCTATTTTCACATCACACCCTCAAACACCATTTCCAATTTTTCAGTTTTCCAGCGGCATCCAATCGCGGTATCCTGTTAGTTGTTGTATAAGTTGTACTTGTAGAAGTGATGCCCATCTAATATTCAAAACCCATAAGGCTTGTCACACATTTATTATATTATTATTAATTATTAATTAATTATATATTATTAGTTATTATATATTATTATTATTATTAATATATAATATATATATCATATATATATATATATATATTATATATATATATAATAGTTATATATATTTATAATATATAATATATATATTATATTTATATTATATATATTTTATATATATATATCATGGAAAATAACTGACAAATTTCGTAGTTGATAGCATCTCCCTATTTGCGACGGCAGCCCAACCAATGATTACTTTTTCAATTTTTCAGTTTTTCAGTTTTTCTTTTCTATCGGGTATCCTGTTAGTTGTTGTATAAGTTGTACTTGTAGAAGTGATGCCCATTAATATTAAAAACCCATAAGGCTTGTCACATTTTATATTATTATTATTATTATTATTATTATATAAACTTATATATGATATATATATTGATATATATATATATATAGATGATATATATATATATATATCATATATATATATATATATAATATATATATATATAATATAATATATATATATAGTTATATATCATATACTATATTATCCATGGAAAATAACCTGTTACAATTTCGTAGTGAAGCATCTTCCTAATCACATCACACCCTCAAACACCATCATGGGGTCTGAATGACCCCAAAATCCAATTTACTAAAAAACCGTAAGAGATACGAAGATGCCCTCCTACACACTTTGACTGCTCGTAGCAGACTGTAAAGCATTACAATCGTGGAGTCATTAGCCACGCCCCTTTAAAGTTACGAATGAAAGAGTAAAAATGAGCACATGTGTGGGGTCTAAAAGACCGCATGACCGTGATCTAGGGTTAAATAAACTTTAAATAAACTTTCCCTAGAATAGAATGAGTGCAGCAAAATTAGCAGTTACATACACCAAATTTAAAAGATGAATTAGATATGAACATAAACAAAGCATATTTTTGGACAGATAGTGAAATTGTTTTACAATATATCAAAAAATGAATCAAAAAGGTTTAAAAGATTTGTACACAATAGAGTTAACTATATAGATCACAAACGATATACAGCCATGGAATTATGTACCACGTAAACTAAATATAGGCAGATATAAGAAAGTACAACGATATATGCATTAACTTATTACTTTGATAATCAACTATGGAGCACTGGTCCAGAATTTTTGTGTACAAAGACAAAGCTCAATGGCCTGAGCAAAATAAAGAAATAAATTAGATTGATGAAAAAAATGATGAAATTATAAAAAGTTAAAACGCAGTGTGGGCCATACACTACAAGAAAGTTCAACAGACAAGCTCATACATTCTGTGTCAGATTGGATGAAATTGAAAATAAAGGTGGCATGGATTTTAAGAGTTAAAGAAAATTTGCATAAAAAAGCCTGGAATAAAGGTGCTATGACAATCACAGAATTAAAAGATGCAGAAAAGGCTATTTTCAAATATGTACAAAATAAAGAATTTCATGATTACAATACAAAATAAAAAAGAAAGAAGCCTTGCCAAAAAGGCACATTTTGGCAAAATTCCTACCATTTATAGATGATAATGGAATATTAAGGGTAGGTGGGAGGAATAAAATGATGATGTAATGATGTATCCTATGATTTTAAACATCCAATTATCTTGCCAAAAAGTCATGTTACAATGTTAATAATGAGACATTACCATAGAATTAATGGACATTTAGGAAAACAAACAGTTTTAAATGTTTTAAGAGAGAAATACTATATCATTGGAGCAAGTAGAAGTATTAAGAAGATCCTAAAAGATTGCATAATATGCAGAAAGCTCCATACAAGGCCAACTCAGGCATTGATGGAGATTTGCTCCAAGATAGATTAGAAACTGTATATACGCACATTCACAAGTATTGGTAATTGATGCCTTTGGTCTTTTCTATAGTAAGCGGGAAAGGGGAAGTTAAGAGAAAAAAGATAATGCGATTGATATTCATCATGTTAAGTAAGGCAGAGCAATACATTTGAGATGTTATATTCTTAGATACTGATGCTTTCATCAATGCTCTAAGAAGATTTATCAGCCGTAGAGTTTTCGAGGCAATGGTGAAATTAATACCGATCAGATAATGGATTGAACTTTGGGAAAGCTAACAAAGAATTAAAAGGACAAATTAAAAATTGGAATAATAACCAAGTAAATAAATTTTTGAGCAAAACGAAAAACAGTGGTTATTCCAACCCC
>JABUQX010004783.1:15000-37500 GCA_015478945.1 Trachelipus rathkii
GTTTTCATCACTTGTTCACATTCAATCTGATTTGCTTGCGTGCATTCTCTTATCAATAATACTATCTTTATTAACCTTGTTCACTAAACTTCTCAAACCTTAATTTTACCCAGCTTCCTTCTGTATCACCATTCCTTCTCGCATCCCAGTCTCACTAAACTTAATTTTACAATAGAAAACATAATGATCCGATAATCATTCCTAAACCCCTCACTGATTTAACATCCAATACATACTTCAACATTTTCTCAACACAAAATCAATAACTTTTCACTTACGATGCCATCTCTACCTACACCAACTCTAGTATACTTATGGATACTCTTGTGTTTAAAAGAAAGTATTACTTACACACAACTCTCCCCTCACAGAAATCAAGTTATAAGATACTCATCATTCCATATGCCATTTATGAGGCCAGTGCGAAGGATGTATGGCCTCCGTGTTAGAAAACCTGTTGGTCCCAAAGAATATGTTTTCATTACCTTCAGTGCCAGGAGCTTGATAGTTCTTTATACATCTGGGGACTTAATGACATCTTAAATTGCCTTTCAGAATGGAAAGTGTGTGCTTTCACCCATCGCAATGAAGAGGTATGTAGGCGTTGAGTTCGTTGAAGATCAGCGATGCGTATCTTCAATTAGCTGCATGGAAGTAGCTGCGTGGTAAGTTATACCACTCCTTGGGCTTTCCTTAGGGGCAAACGCTATCATTGATGGAAATTATAGTAAGGTAAATCAGGGATAGTTGGAATGACAAGTAGAGGTCGCATCAGGACTATATTTTTTCCATTTCGCAGGTAATGCTTTTATATGGGATCGCGTGCCTCGTTTAAAATTCATTTTGGGCAAAGTGACAGAATACGCTGTCGGACTATCTATCCAGGGGTTTCATGTCCTTCGCCGGCGAACGCCATACGAAAAATTGAAAAGCAATAGGACATGGGTAGGTCTTGGATCTATCCAAAAATCAATTCAAGCAGTTGGATACTCCTCATACCGGGGATAGGAACAATCTCGAAAACTTTACTTCATGTCGCTTCTAGTGGTGTTGGTGTTTGGTCATAGTTGGACTCCAGGTGTGACAACCCATGAAGTGGCCATAATTGTATCTGAAAATTATATAGGTATTAATCCCAGGTAGTAATATGGCAATATAATAACATCTAACATAGGTAGGTATGTATGGGTATCAATAAGATCTGATACATATGCAAGAGTAAATATATCGGTCTGATAGCTAAAAATAAAGTATTGGTATCATCGGTCTGATACACTCTAAGAATAAGGTATTGGTATCATCGGTCTGATACACTCGAAGAATAAGGTATTGGTATCATCGGTCTGATACACTCGAAGAATAAGGTATTGGTATCATCGGTCTGATACACTCGAAGAATAAGGTATTGGTAGTCTTGTTGTTGTTGTTGGCTTTCTCCTTTCTAATATTTTGCTTTGCACCCAAGGTAACTCCGGAAGGTTTTGAAATGTTCGCTGCCTAGTTCTAGAGGCAATAGTATCAGAGGTTAATGTTTCAGTTGATTGTTCTTCTTGAAATGTTGATGCCTCTTGTATAGGGGAACAGCTGGCACCTTCAATGAGCAGTGGTGCCCAATTTACGGTTTTTCCCCTTTTAAAGATGGTATCAGCTGATATTGAGGATATTTTTTCTCATGTTCACAAAATCCCAGAAATTCGTTTAGGGTTTCTGTGGTAATATCTGATAATCTGGGAGTAAGTTCTAGTTTTGGAATCGAGGTGCCCTGCAGAGGAGTCTAGGAGCCTTCTATAAGATCATCATCCTGTTGGTATAAAGGAAGGTTTAAGTCTACAATCATTGGGAGTCTGTAAAGCATCCATATATGAAGATCCAGCAAAACTTCGATGAGATATTATGTCTTGGGATAGTCTACAAGCACTTCTTTGAGGTTACTGAATATAATGGCTTTGACTTGTTGTAATAGTAAGAGGTGTGTAGGAAAGAAAAGGTGGTGGTTCAAAGGATACAGGTGATGAAAAAGTTATCATAGGAAAAATAGTTGGAGCAGTAGATGGAGAAAGAGGAGTTGCTTCAAAGGAGAGTTGTTCAAGTGGAGAGGTAAAAAGATTTTGAAGGTGAAATGAGGAAAGATCACTAATAGAAGAAATGGGAGAAACTGGCAAAGAGATAGGACTTCATAAGATAGATTCATTTGATACCCCTGTAATTTGTTCTGATATGAGTAGGCTAATGTTAAGATGGTATAAAATACGTTGTGATATCGATTTTACTTCTGAGCTTGGGAAACTGATGAAATTTCATCATCAGAGCCATCTAAGAAATCGTCCATGGTCTCAAATCCCTTTGGAGCAGATCCTGACCTCAGTCTTTGTAGTGCCTTATCACCTAGGTCACTGGTAGAAAATTCTGGTGGTACAATTTCTAGAGGTAGTGGTAGAGATAGGGGTTTCGTAAACAATTCTATAAATAGTGGGGTTCTTTGTAGATATGTCGGAGGCAAGTGCCACTTCTTCAATTGATTATGGTGGACTCTATATAGCCTTCCTGTTTCTGGGGCTTCTACTATATAGGTCACATCATTGGGGTTAACTCGTACAACCTTCAACGGGCCATGGTATCGGTCCTTAAATTTATTAAGTGTTAAATCACCAGGCAATTGCAGTTTGAGGGCCACCAATTGATCCAGAAGAAAAGAATGATATTTTGGATGTATTTCATCCCAATATTTACTGAACCGGGTCCAGGGAAGTTTTGGCTGGGTATCATGAGCTTGCTGAAACAATATTTCAGCTGGTGTCTTTCCAGTTTCAGAATGGACTAAATGGTTGTATGTTAGGACCACATGTGGTAGTTGAGAATCCCAATTGGTCGGACTATTCAACGATACACGAAGGTATTGAATCAATGTTCGATTCACCCTTTCAGCAATGCCATTGGAAGATGGATTATACGGAGTTGTGTAAATGTGTTTAATGTTCATAGACCTTAAAAAATTCTCAAACTCAGGTCCACGGAACTCTCAGGCATTATCTGAGATTAATCTGGAGGGTATTATTGGTAGATATGGTAGTATATTATGCAAAGCTGTCGTTACAATGGAGGTATGTTTTGTTTTTATAGGGACAGCTGCCACCCATTTGCTGTAATGGTCAATAAAAACAAACGCATAATTATTTCCCTTTGCTGGATTTTGGTAATTGTAACAGATCTACCGCTGTCAATTCAAAAGGGAATCGGGTATTTATTTTCAATTTTGGAGGTGCATAGTAGATGTTGGAAATCTTTGCTAGCTGGCATGTGTGACAAGACATTGAGATGTCTCGACAAATATCTCTTAGTTTTGGATGCCATATTATTTGTTCTAGTAAGGCGTATAATTTTCTCTGACCTATTTGTACAAATTCGTGATGATTTATAATGGCAATATGAACAGCAAAAGGAAAGGAAACTACATAGTGATAATGATCTTTTCTTTTCCGGTGAATTAGATGGTCATCCACAATGGACAAGGAATTTCGTGAGTACCGAAACAATTTTAAGGGACCTTGTAAAGGGAGGTTCCGCATCAAAGATACCTTCAATCGCTTGAGCACTGGGTCAACTGCTTGACATTCCGTAATGTGTGACATGATGACTTTACTGAATCCTGTGGGTCAATGATCATGGAGAAATTATTAAAGGATATCAAATGGTTTGATACTGGAATCATTTTCTCATCCTCCCCACCTGATTCTAACAAGAGTGGGGATGTATCATTAGAATTATTAGATGGAGTATTCGGATTCGTTTCAGGTGTATCTTCAGCCACCAGGATGTGAAGGGCAATTGAGGAGAGTGGTGGTTTTGGAAGTTGGTAACTCGACAGAGCTTCAGTAGCGGAATTTGGCAGTTTGTTCTTAAGTGGTGTAAGGATATTGTAATGTATGCCACTTCGACAGTACAGGCAACAAACGTCTACATAACTTGATTTTCCAAGGTGCAGAGGATGGTCCTTTCCAAAATATACCGAACTCGGACCGCGATAAAATAAGCGAAGGCATCTATCTATGAGTAAGATGGCAATTGTCCCTGCATATATTTAAGTGTTGGAGCTTTAGGAATTGCTTAAAAGAAGAGGGTGGTAGAAAATTGTCTTCTGATTAAGACATTGTATCTCTGCCCTTGATTGCGTCAAGTGACGAATTGAAACATAGTAACAGAAACTAGTAAATATAGTTGTAATTTTCTCACTAATTATTTACTTAGTTCTGTCTTTCTACTTCTAGTTCGAGTCCAATTCTAAATTCAAAATACCTCCATCTAAAGATGAATAGTGCGAGAAAGCACTGTAATAGGGAGTCATTCCTCCGAACCATTATATTTCATAAATCTCATCTGGAAGTTACGGGTAAGTAATTTTGTATGGGACAAGTCTAATTCTTAGTTCAAAGCGGTGTCCGCGGTGATAATATGTCGGTGACTACGTTCTCACGTTGCCAGGTTAGGTAATCTATATCATCGTAGTCTATATCATTTATAGTTTCCTCGGGCAGACGGTCCACGAAGTCTTATTCGTTTGTACCTGTGTTTGTTCTCTTACTGCAGGGCATATTTCTGGTAGTATATTCAGGGAAGGAGGAGGTATTTTATGGTCGGTGAATCAACTGACTTACAAGAACTAAATTCCTTGAAAATTTCCGTCACTTTACAACGGAAGGGTTTAATGGAGAATGCAGATTACTGCCCAATGTCTGTATATTTTTGCAAGCTTAATACTCTCCGCGTTAAACGGTTTCTTTAGTAAACTATACCTCCCGTACCTTGAGACCTTCTTTCTCGGAGGATATCATCAAGAACTTTATGGAGATACAGGATTATATTCAATAAATCTTATGATGTACTGAATTCTGAATACTACAGGCAAGCGCTCTAACTTGATAGCATTAACCCCTTATAAGGCTTCAGATCATACAGTGAGGAGGAAAAAGAGGTTAGGCGAGTGGAATGGATCGTGTCAGGATATTAATAATAAGTTGGTGGGTAGTTGTTAAGCGATTTCTTCTTGAGTTTTCCAAATGCTTTTGGAAACTGGGTCACTCAGGTGGACTAGTTTTAAGTGTTGCAGACTTTAAAAGCGTCAAACAGAGGTTGGTCCTTAAAGTACTATATATGTGGGAACCACGTGGGCTTCACATAAGTAGGCCTCGAACGATTTTAGAGGGATAGTGGGTATCGAGCTTTGAATAGCGGAACCCCATAAATTACCTTGTCTTTACATTACTTGATCAGTCTATCGGAGATTCTGTTGTAAAACAATTGTCTTTCTCAGGTCTTATCGATGATTTTTTCATCTAACTGGGTGTCATGCCGCTATATTGAGAACCATTGTCGAAGAATTTTACTTCTCTTTCAGTGAGTAGTGTTGTGTGTTGATGGTTTGACCATCTACAGTTTGAAATCCCATTTACGGTCAGAAAAGCTAAAAGACTCCATACGTAGTATACGATAAGGTTTGTTTTATCAAGGTATCTATAGCTGTGTATAGATCATTGGACATCGTCCAGTTAAATCTCTCTGTACATCTGCATGGTTAATTAGCTGTGATAGAGCAATTGCTACTCATCATCAGCTGTATAGAGTTAGCTGAGTCCATGTCATGACACTGTTGTAGCAATGACATACACACAGAAATCCCAATGTCCAGGGGAAGTAGATCAAGTGGGAAGAAGCTCTTTTCAATACTAATTTCACCATCACTCTCTATATGGTAATTAACCTTTCTGATACTTGAATCCGATTTGTAGAGAAAATACTTGCATTCTTACAAGGAAGTAAGGTCACTAGATTAGAGTATATAGAATTGGGAAGGAATATCCATTAGCTTGTACACGAACATCTCAATGTCTTTGTCACAGTCCTTCACGCTTTAGCCAGTCTAGAACATTCATAGTGAAAGACGCATGGCGCATCATGTGTTCTGCGCGATTAGCGTATCACTATGCACACAGGTGGCGGTCACATTCATAATGAGTAGTAAGATACGACTGTAAATGATTCAATCGGCTTCTAAGTTTCGTTTACAGACCTTCTTCGCACTTATATTCTCAACACTATTATGGTGCTTCGAATTTGAAGGGCTGAATGGGAACAAATACTGGTTAAAATCTTATGAAGGGCTCTTCTATAGAGTGTATAAAAGAATGCTGATGCAATACCCACGAAATTATCAGTATTCATTCGCTAGACTATGGTAGAGTTAGTGATTACTGCAGAAGAAGTTAACAAGTTGGTCGGGTTCTGTGAGCTCTGCTGTTACAATATATAGATGGATACAATGGTATGAGACGCCATTTTCTATCTCAGGAGTCTGATCTGGGAGTGCCCATTCAGGCGTATTGGTTGTATATGCGATTGTTGAGTTAACTTCAAAATAATTATTATACTGCAAATGTTTAATCTACATACTTATGCTTGGTGAAGTATAGGAATTGGTACCCTTGGGAGATGAGATATATTCACTATATATATAGTGTTATGGTATTCTATTCGGATATTATAACTCGATCAATTGCATAGTGCGACGTAATGATGTTACAGACGTCTAGTGCATTATCAATGCGTATACGTGTCATATATGTCTCAGATATAGGGGTTTATGTTCAGACATCAGTCGTGGATAATAGTGATATGCCAGATTACGTCCATAAGTGTTTTCGGTCGTAGTTGAATTAAGTCCATGACTTAATTTGCAAAAATGGGTATTAGAGCTTGCAAGTATTAGCTCGAAGACTACAGAGAGTGAATCAGCTTTAGCATGTATACATTGACAATCAGTTTTTTATGTACCATTCTCTGAACTGCTGTGTGGGAAGGAGGATTTCAGTCATCATGTCTTGGCATATATAGGTGGAGGTTGTTCATGTGAATGACGCTTATTAATATCATTTTGCTACGACAATAAAGGTATTATCACGGATTGTGTTGACATCTTAAGAGATAAATACCTAAATTTAATGTCGTAAGTATGAACTTGTTGCACGTGGGATCCGACATCAAAGTACTATAAACGGCTCATCTTTAGGATAACGTTTGCTGTATGGAATGTTATAGCATGTCGAAAGGGTATCATTGCACATCGCTCCATATCAACCATAGACAATCTTGCCCTATGTTTCGTAGACATAGATATAATTTAGGTAGATATGTAGAAGGATAACTTGATGTGCTCAGATTAAATCTATTATAGTTAGCTGTGTATGAGACTAACGGTTGCTCCAGTGTCAACTAGGGCTGTAAAAAGCTGTGTTTGATGGGAGTGTTCAATACGAACCCCCACTAATAAGGTATCTTCTGAAGGTACTTTTACTGTTTGAAATTGTATAACTAGACCTTTGGGAATGCATTGGAAATTGGATGGCCCAATGTCTGGGAAATTTGGATTGACCTCAAGGTTAGGGTCTTGAGAATCTATTTTGATGTCAAAGGCTGTAGTCTCTGATGAGAGATTGTGAGGCAAAGAAAGGTAATCTATTTCGTATGCAGGAGCTTCGTCATCATTCACTTGGTGTATTAGTTCATGATCGTCAAGGTTTTCACTCTCCAGAAACAACTGTGACCCTGCAGTCGTTGAAAGTCTTTTGGGTAACCTCTGCGGCTGAGGTGGTAAACTGGCCATGTGACAAACTGGCAATGGGTCTGTGGGTGGGTCGGTAGCCACAGAGTCCTTTAGTTTCCCGAGTTTGGTGGGGACCATGGTGACTGCTGTGGTTGTTGTGGACAGTTCATTCCCAAATGATCGCCTTCACAAAGAGGACACTTCAACGTGTTATCACATAACTGCTGTCTCTGGGTTCATTGGGGACAGTTTTGTACAACATGTTCCTGTTCTTGGCAACATATACACTGATTTTTTCTCAGATAACACTCTTCGTGTGTGTGACCTCTTTTCCCACAAAAACGACAGTATGGTCTAGAAGGACAATCTCGGACATCATGACCGGTTTGCTTACAATATTTACATTGGGGTGAAGATCCAGACCACCACTGTTGCTGTTGTGGTCTATCTGGTGTAGTTGTGTTAGGATGGTTCCGTGAAGTACATTATTTTCTTAGTTTCATGTTACGCTAATGATGTACGGCTGTAATGTGATGGTGATCAGCCTTATATCACGCTCTAGAGAGTAAAGGAGTAGCGTAACGGTGATATCAGTATGATAGTTTGAGACTATCAGCCATTGTGGGTGTGTGTATAAGGAGATATTTGTCATATAATACAGCAGAGATGTAGTACTGGAGTGTAGTGAAGTGCTGTGGAACAGGATGAAGGCGGCTTAGATGATGTCTAGAATTGACTTGGCAAGAAGTAAGAATTATCGGACAGTTAGCTTGGCAGTGCGAATGTTGGTGTACTTTACTGTGTTAAGTTGTGGAAAGCTTGTGTATAATGTTAACAGTTTGATATCGTGGCTGTAGAGTTGTGGTTGACCGCGGGGGTTTGTCTTTGTACATTATTAATCTTCTTAGCTTTCACATGTTAGCAGGTTTAAAGCTTCTATGGTGATCTAAATTAACTTATTAACGTTAGAGTATATTCGGTTGATCTAGAGTGATGTGATAATTTCAGACGCAATGTTGTGATAGATCTCCTTGTGCTCAATGGTTACTGGTGTCAGTGGAAAAGCATTAACGTTATGGCATTGTTACAGGATGATCGCTGACGAAAGGTAGAGAGGTTAGTTTTGCTTGCGATAGTTAGTGTACTTACTGGTTGGTTAGAGTGTGGAACTTTCTGTATACAGTTAAACAGCTAGTTTATTCGTGTTGTAGAGTTTGTTAGGGTCTTTTGTTTGTGTATCAGTATTTTCTTAGTATCTGAATAGTCCATGTTAGCTTTATTGATGCGGACCCTAATTATCGGTAGAGTATTGATTAGGTGTGGTGAGAGGTGTAAATTAGGAAGTAATTTGTTTTTATGATGTATTGGGTTCTACCATAAATTGTATCACTGATGCGAGAGATGTGACTTGGAATCACGATAGGATCAAGGGAGCGATATAATTCAAGACTCAGACTTCATACGGAGCCGGTGGATGAAGGTGAATAGCAGTTTGCAGAGGGGGGAGGATGGTGGGTGTGTTGCATGTTAGCTGAGTTTGACTTGTTTTAAGTGCAGTGGGTTCGGATATGAGCTTTGACAATTTAGTAAAAGTAATTTGACTTAAGGATGCAATAGAGTCAAGATAGATCAATGAGTCAAGTGAGTTTGAGATAAATAGTAGGATTCAGAGTGGGAGATTCATAGTTAGATCACGCAGAACTGTGCGAGAGGAGGGGTGGCGGACGACTGGTGAGTGGGTATTCGGTGTATGGGATTTTATCCGTACAGGACTATTGTAACGGGCTGTAGTACTGAGGGGTATTGTAGTGTATAGATTTAGTTACGTAGACAGTGCATTGTAGATTAAGTAGAAATAGGATATTGTGGACAGCATGAAAGGTTAATCAGAGTGAGAGAGTGGTTGCGATACTTAGATCAATAAGAGTTAATGGATAGAGATAGAGTTTCTTGAACGAGTATCGAGAAGAAGGGGAGTAAGGTTGGCGAAGTGGAATGGTGAGAATGATTTTCACTTTGGTACGTCTACTCCACTCTACGAATACATGGACGGTCTAGTGAGCTTAAGGAGAAGTGTGTAGAATACGATTGAAGATGGAACATGTGTTAAGTAAGAGGGAAAATTCTGAGCGCTCGTGAATCAGTCACGGAGTAATAGGAATAAGGTAGGTATCGAGAATCGAGGAGTGGACAATATAGTAATGTCACAGGAGGAGGTGGTAGATGGTAGAGGAGTGGGCAGTTCATGTTGAATGTAAGGAGATTTAAACTGGCATTGATATAATTGGGAGGGCTGGTCATGATATAAAAACGTGAAAGTTGTATCGAAGTTATAGCATAGAGACGATAAGAACAAGTAGATATAGAATTGATTTACTTATTGTGATGTATATTGATTTAGTAGTGGGTAGTTTTAAGTTTTTTATTTTGTTTGTAATTGTCGATTTTCATTTATTCTTAAGTTGGTGTATACTTGAGGATGCAGCCGGTTATATGTTCGGAAATCTAAAGCCACGACTTCTGAACTTATAGCAGTAAAGAAGATCGTCAACAATTATTGTGGGTGTTATGAACGGAGCATGGTTTGTATTACGTATCAGGCAACTGCGACTGGCTCCTAGCGACCGTGTGTTGTCGCTTGAGGAACGAATCGTCTGAGATATGCCTTGCTCTTAGAGCTGCCGCCGTGTCACAGGTGCATCTGTCTTGCGCCTTTCTCTTTCGCTCTTAGCTATCCTTGTCTTCTCTGTGTCTTCTCTGTTGTTGCATACCATATGCATTGTCTTCAGTTGCTTTTTTCAAAATGAGGCTCCGATCCTCTAGTGAAGGTATCCCTAGAGTTCGAATGCGCGAATCCGATCACTCAGAGCGGTACCTGACTGCCGACTACCGATCCCTACCGTGTACGATGGCCAAGTGTTCAATGTCATATGAGCGAGGATCATGTTAATTTTTAGAGGTGGCAGCGGTCCCCCACTCAGCGGGGGACGGCAGGAGAAGTAAT
Organism: Trachelipus rathkii; assembly: GCA_015478945.1. Lineage (NCBI taxonomy): Eukaryota > Metazoa > Arthropoda > Malacostraca > Isopoda > Trachelipodidae > Trachelipus > Trachelipus rathkii. Next base: position 25,599 of record JABUQX010004783.1, read on the forward strand.
CGTCTCCGACAATTAATTGAGGTCATCTATTATTAAGCTTTTTCCAATCAAATTTCACTCTCCCGATACGGGGACGAAAATTTGACTTTTGGTGCGCTTATGTGGGCAGCGCCCTCCATGTAGGGGGTGTATCGCTAACGGATACCAGAATCGGTGTGATCAGTTTATGACATTTACATTCAGATTAAGTGGCACAACGAGGGTCTGTGAAGGATAAGCTCTATTTAGCCTTTCCGTAGGGAAAGTAATGTTTCCGGCGGGACTGTGAGAACTACAGGTTGATAAACGGTCGCTAAATTATGTAAGGATAAGATGATTATGAGTGAAAGCTAACTGTGAAAGAACTTGTAAGATATGTGTTTATTTAAGAACATTATATTCAGGAGAGGCCAGATACAGCCTCAACAAACGCTTTATTGCTACAATCGGCAGGAGTGACGTAAATTCTTGTAGAGTTGTACAAGTAGTGACAACGTTAGTTCAACTCGGTGTCGAATCTTGCCATTCAAAAACCGCGTGCTATAGTTATCCAGTATAATGAAGAGTCGCTAAAGTAACTCTTAATACATAAACCGCGCATCCTACATTTGAGGATGACTTTTTCAACCAGGTTCCTCATCAATCCTCAAGTGCAGATATGTATCAGCGATACTTGGTTATACCCTATTTTCGACCTTAAGCGCTTTATATTCACATCTGAGAAATGTAATTAAGGTTTTGCATATTCATCAGAACGAATGATACATCAAGCAACCTCCACTAAAATTACCGTAGAGTAATTATGTCATAAGAAAGCTCGATCATAAAATGATTACGTGTTTAATACGTTTTGAATTTCTTGATGTGTTGGAACATGATATAAGTCAGCAGTAAATAGCCTTAGCTTCTGGACCACTGTTTAATTAGTTAGCACACTAAGCTCATGTTTATAAAATGAGATAGTAAGAGGTATTAATTGGTGGTTGAGAATAAAGCATCGGTGATGCTTAGTTTAAAATTGTTATAGAGTGTTGTTAATATTCAACGTAAATCTAAACATTTTAAAATTAGTGAGTTACATATTGGAGAGTCAGTTTTCCATGAGAATAATATTTGAGTCTTTAGGCTATATGTAGGAGGAGTTTATTGAGGAAACATCTGAGGAACGTACAAAACTCTCAACTCTCCAATATAAAGTATTTAGTTATTTGCAATCTTAAAAAAGTGTTGTAGTACTTTGTTTGATATTTTAATTGAATTAATGGTTAGTGGATGAGTTAGAAGAAGTAAAAAATCAGTGTAGCGTATAAAGCGGAAAATTAAAACAATGCTATGTAGTTATTGACATATTTGCTCGCTCCGTATAGATGGAAAAGGTTAGGTTACATTGTGATCAATAGTGATAATAGGTAATGAGCAGGTTGACTTGGTGGAAACGAGGATCAGTTACGTCAAGGCATAGAAAGCAGGTTGTAACACGATGGAGAAGCCACGAGATATACTGTCGCAGTTAGGGGGTTCACTGAAATAGTATATGGGTAGAGGTGGAAAGTGGTTGTGTCGTTCGAGGAGCAGGCGAGGGTGAGGCTTTTCAATTAATGCGGATATTTGGAAACCACTTTCATCGTCAAAATGTGCTGTCCAATCTATTAACAAGAAAGGACCTAGATCAAAAGCTGTTCAGGTATAAACGTTATTTTACAACATATCAGATAAAGTGGATACTTTTTCATAAGTTGTATCATAAAGCGTCTTTCTCTCTGGTATGAGAGTTAAATAATATAAATGTCAAGGATAATAAGTATAGGATATATGATAGTATGAAGAAATGAGAACGAAGAAGACGTAATTAACGGATTTCAGAAACTGGAAGAGCAGACCGTGGAGAAATTGGTGAGAACGTAACTAAAAAGTAGAAGAGCGAAACTGGAAGTCCTTTTAGACCTGGAAAAAATTGGTAAAAAGTTCTTAGAATTTTTTTAGCCGAATAGGCAAATAGACAGTGACTTGTTAAATATTACCATAAAGGGACGCTTTGTATCTCTCGCATTTAATAACATGTAGCGTGGATATGTAGTGTAGTCGGCAGGGAAAGTATAATTATTTACTTGCTAATTAATGATGTTAGATATGGTGGACCGTTGACCTTCCAAATCTCTATCATTAGTATCTTGCTATTGAAGTTCTCTTCTTATTCTGGATGATGAAGGTTAGGAAAATATAAAGTAGGCAAGAAAGCGTGAGCAACAAGATCTTTGATATATCCAAGAACTTGTTGGCATTATTGATGTATGGTGACAATTTACGAAGTAATTTTCGAAGCATTTCAAAAGAGGCAAGTAATTGAAGCTGTATGCTGGAATGGTAGTGGATCGGACGCGCATCAAAACGCGAATGTTCGAGGGGTTTTACGATTGAAATATTAAATAAAGGGGAGCATGAGGGATGAGAATGGAGCGTGGTACCGTGTGATGAATACGTTGATGATCTATAGCAACTGTGCAAACGGAAGAAGTTAGAATAGTTGGTGTGAGAATGGGTGGTATATTGTATAGGGATTATGGTAGAAAAGTATGAATTTATTTCGTAGTAATAGAATTTGAGAATTAAAGTAAAGTGACCACGATATGTTAAACGAATGGACCAGATGTGGTGGAGTTTATACTTGACAGTTTGATCCTGGGCAGTGGGTGATTGAGTCTACGAATCAATTTTGCATTGGCAGGAAAACATTTTATGGAATAGAGACAATGGGCGAAGCAAATTAGCAAAAGCCAATCTCATGAGTTACATTAGGAGGTTCGCAAGAATTTAGATTAGTGGAATGTGGTAGTGAAATTCGAACGTGATATGCATGAGGATAGCTAGTATAGAGAGGCTCGCATTCATTTAATGTATAGTAAGACAAGATGGGGGATAGTATGATGTCATTTTAGGACTGTCGAAAGGGCTTAGCGTGCAAGCGCGTAAAGCATAATATGTAATATATCGGAGATTCGTGAGTTGGATGGATAGGGTGGTACCATATGCGCTGAACGTTCAGCTTCAGGATCAGTAATAGAGAATGGATAACATAATAATGATCATGCCGATCTCTGGAGCTGGAGAAGTTGAATTATAGCATGGGAAAGAGGTGCTGGCCTCTGATAGGATGCCGGCTTTTAGATTCAGTGCAGCATCATTAAGTATCTAATGCGAGAGATTGGACATGTGATGATTTGCTAGCGGGAGTTGTTGTCACCCTTGATATTAAGAGTGCGCATAGAAGGATGGAGAGTAAAGTATGTGTGCTGAAAAGTAGGAGGAATCATTTTATGTATGTGACTGTAAAATATGCATGGAAAGAATATAAAAAAATTAACAATGGAAAGTAAAATGTTTTGTGTCGTCGCATTTTTGGTTGATCCCTAGTATCTAATTAGCATTTTCTTCAAAGTCAAATCATGTGTTTACATGCAAAATTTGAGGTCGAAATTTAATAGCACCTCTAAACACAAAAGAACCAATATAACTAGTGACAACAAAATTCAAAAACATCAACCAACAAAAACTAAAAAGAAAAAAAGATTTCATGCAGCAAACCTTTGTCAAATTTTGAGACAAACAAAGAGACATCAACCTTACAGAAGGGTTGAGTCCATAAAAGGGATGAAAGAAATTGTAACAATTTAAAAAGTGAAATATCGAATAATGGTAAAATGTTGAGTCTTTTAATCTTTTATATAATAGAAAAAATTAAAAAGTCCCATCCCAAAAATTACTGCTGGTGTTTATATAAGTGTATGCAATGCTCACTATAATGAATTTTTGCAGAGACGCGGTCGTTTTTTTTATTTTTTTATTTTTGGTTGTTTTTAGCATAATTCATAACTTTGCCCCCACTCAAAGGAGAATGTTGAGGCTCCTAAATTTATTTTTTGGCTATAAAAATGATATCAAATGCAGAATCTAAGGGATATGCAGTGTAAAGATAAGATTCTTTAATGGAGGAGTGTTGTATTTTTAATAAAGCAATTGTTTTGATAATTTTATTCATATACAAAATTCTTGTATGCTCAAAAGAGAATTATTTTAAAAAAAAGTAGAATATAAATTATTTTTTTTGTATCCTAATATATTTTTTATGATAAAAAATTTTTGGAGATAAAATTATATTATATATGGTTTAGCATAGGCAGTTGTATAGTTCAAAAGGGGAATTGGATTCGCGTCTATGTTAGAATTTAAATAAGAAGAAAGTGAATTTTTTTTCTTTTTTCTTTTTTTTTCTTTTTTTTCTTTTGTATTAATTTTGAAAATCTTTTCTAAAATAAATTTCGTAAGTTTTTTATCTACAGATAGAGTTAATAAAGTATGTCAGAGAAGGGATATCAGATTCATTATTTTAATTAGAGGCTAAATAATAGGCAAGACAATCCTAAATTTCATTATGTTAATGGGAAAAGGAATTATAACTAGCGAGCGGAGTCGGAGCGACAGTACGGGGTGGCGAGCCGAGCGGAGGCCGGGAGCCGAGTTACCTGAGTGGTAAGTTTTAAATCTGGAACGCGAGCGGATCGGAACCGAGGTAATTTTAAAATACTGGACCGACGGAGTTGGAGTCGGGTAATTTCAAAATGATGGAGATTTATACGAAAATTTTTTTTTTTACGCGCTGAAGCACTCTGCTAAAAACGAAGTTTGACATTCTATTATGAACAGACAGGAATTTATTGTATAAATGGAAAAAATTGCAATTTGAGTTTGGCAAATACTGATTGAATACAGGGAAGCATTTAATGACATAGGCTTTTATTTGTGCTTTACAGGAAGTTATGCTGCGGTAACGTGTTAATGTGTGAATAATAATTTTTTATGTAATAAGTGCCATTTTTTTTTGTTTTGTTTTTTTTTTTGTTTTTTTTTTTTTGTTTTTTTTTTTTTTTGCAACGCAGAATACGTAAATTGTCTCATGACATTAAAAAGATATTATACATTTATCTCGTATAGTATAATTAGATGACAAAATAAATGCATTGTAGCCCCTAGTATGTAACAAAAATTTACCATGACTTTGTGTAATTTGTGTGGAGTAAAGTCTCTGTAAGTTGTCTAAATTATAAAATACGGTAATGCCTTTCTCCTTTGCCATGATATCGCGAGAACCTATCAACCACGTAAGTGATGTCAAGTGTATGAAACTATCTTGATTTTTTTATAATGGGAAATGTCAAGAAAGAAAAGTGGAGAAAGATTGATCAAAGTGATATTCACAGGTCTGATACGACAGAGCTGACGGAGATGATCTCTCTGTTCTGGTACCAGCGCTGAAGCACAATCGGTTTAAGGCCATAAGATTAGGAGGGTGGTTACGATTACATCTGAGTCTTCTCAACAGAGATCAGATCTTGTTAAATGCAGGAATCAACGTAATCCGTAATAGCATAAATTTTTAGGGCAAATTGAGACTGAATTTTTAATTCGTGATGTGGAGTCAACAAAAAAACAAGCTAAACTCCGTGCGTCCATGCTTCAGCAGGGTGAGAATTTTCTGGAACAAATGTTAAAGTGTCTGTATATAAAAACCTAAAAAAATATTGTCAATTTTTCAATAATTAACCTTTTTGTTTGCGTTGATGTGATTGGTCTGATAACATCTTTGAGATTGAACCACGTAACAAGAATTGGAGTAGGCTTTTCATTTAATTTTTAAATTAAGTTTTTTGTAAAATATAAACGGTAGCACTAAAAGCAGTTTTCTTTCACAATGAAAATCACTGGCATCTGTTCTTTTACGCTACGCATTACATACGGATCGCCAACAATGACAATACGTGAAATTGTGGCTGTACTAGAAACTAACGTAACTATGAATACGAATTCACTGCGAGATACTGGAGATCTGAAGGTTATATACATGTCGTCTGAATGCATTAGGTATGACAAATCTGTTGTATTATTGTGCGGTGGTAACTAGCTCGAATTGTATTCCTCACATACAAACAACACTGAATGAAATAACTGGGGAAGCTTAGAATACCACCACACCCCCCGCCCACAAGTACAGGATACGCACCTCTCCCTTATTCGCCTCATCGCATACAACCACCTCAATATTGTCCAACATTTCGCATCACTTCAAGTCAGGAATAAAACATGAAAATTTTTGAGAAAACATCAAATAATAAATCAGGAAAAACGAGAAAATATTTTAGAGTATTTAGACGAAATACTCCAAATATAGGCAGATACTGCTAGAGCTATGATGAAGATTCTCTGACTACGGTCACCGCAATCTCATCAACCTTGGTTAAAGACGACAGGTTACAACAGTAGCGTTCGTCTACAACACAGGACATTGAGAGTCACCACGCGAGCTTCTACCTTCAACTGTTCGGCTGACAACTTCTTGGAGACGAGAGCTGAGAGAACTACTATGTAGGCTGATAATGAACCTCTGAAGTATTGAAGCCTAACTTACTCGGTATGTTCGTCAAGGCTTCTTATCTACATGACGTGAAGTCGTCGTCAGCTTTCGTCATCACAGAAGTTTCAAAGGTTTGAAGGATCCAAGACGCTTTCTGAATTCCATTGAAACACTACTTGAGGACTCGCGCTTTAAGCCAGATTGGGATGATTAGCGGGAGCGGAGCAGAGGAAGTTTATTCCTTGATCGTTTACATGTAAGCTGATATGTGGTTATTTTTTACTAAATCTGTAAATCTTTTCCTTTCGGATTATTTATTTTCCATATAATGTTTATTATTCGATTTTAATATGCAATGTGCAATATGATTTATAATGAGCAACTAGGAAGTGTACGCAGGATATTCTAATTGCTATGGCTCCTCAGTATTCAAAAACTTTCAGCACGTGTTTTACTTTAAGTGGGGAAATGAAGGATAAAATTTCGCCAATGGGTACCACACCGAAGAAAGTAATGCAAGCAGATATTTTGAGGTATTGTATTGCATTTTCGCGAGCGAGATGGTTATTGAAATCAGATCTCCACGTATGGCCATTGATTGTAATCATTATTTAATAGTGGGTTGCTAGAAGCAATTTCATATTTTTATGTCGTTCTCTATAGGTAATCTGAGCTAGGCGTAAAGACAGATTGCCAGTGCGATTCCATTGTAGCAAGAATGCGTTTTCTAGTCTTCTACCTTTTTTATTACCTGTAATAGAGTTATATTTAATCAGAAGTTAATGAAAAGTCCTGACATTCTTATATATATAAAGGATGTATATATATATAAAAAAGAGAGGGAGAAAACAAAAAAAAGTCAACGCAAAGTGATAAATCTTGTTTTCATTTTGAGGAAAATTGGACAAGTTTGTGTGATATAGCAGATTTATAACATTGTATGTTGCAGAAATTTTAGCTGTGAGCTGGATGGCAAGAGGTTTAGCTTGTTTTTTGGTGACTCCAGAATGCCTGAATGTAAATAACTTCAGTTCCATGTTGGGCTAAGATATGTGGAAGTTACTGGATGTTAGTTTGATTCTGATTGTTTAGAAATTCTGAGTTCTTGTGTGGATAGACTGCAGGATGTTTAATTGCGTACGCACCCGTTTCCTTGTTTCATGTGGGCTTTAACGTAATGTGTGTAGCGTGACAGGAACAGTGGAGATGGCAATCTCGGTCGTGCTGGCTGGTCGGTCATAGGCTGTGAATATATTATAGAGATATAGTGTTTCTGCGCCACTTATGATTGTTCTCGGAATTCAAAGTTAGAGAAAGGAAGACATCATGTTGAGATAAAAATCAGTATACTTGTGGGTTTATGAGGTTCTCGCGATTATCATGGCAAAGGAGAAAGGCATTACCGTATTTTATAATTTAGACAACTCACAGAGATTTACTGGCAGCACGAATTAGAGCAAATGTATGGTGATGAAATGAATTTATTCGTTGGTTTACACCGTAATTGTAGTAATCGAGAATAATGTAAATGGGTGTTGGTTAATTAGTGGGAGAATTTCACGTTCTGGGTTGTCAAAGGGCTTTAATTGCATACAAATTATTTATACAATTTATCACGTGGTGCGCGGATTATCTAGTATAGGCAAACAATAAGAATGTGGCTATGTAATTGTAAAATGGCTTCCCTTGTATTTCATCAGTATTGCCATCAAATTGAATTGTGTTGTTCATTTATAATGAAAATTCTGTTTTTCATGAAAATGTCAAGGTTCGTTTTAGCAGGGCTGCTTAGCGTAAAGTTTTGTTAACGGCCATCAGTTTTGAAATTACGCTCGTGGATCCAAATCGGTATAATTATTGTAATTTGCCTGGTTCCGATTCGGCCCGGTGTCCACATTTGTAAAATTTACTCAGCTCCGACTCGCTCGGGCTCCGTCGCTCCGGCTCAGGGCTGCGGACTCAGGCGCTGTTAATAAAATAAATATATATATATATACTATATTTAAAAGGAGAATTCTCTTGTGGCAAACTGTTTAGAGCTATGATAAGAATGAACTGGGTTTATGTATGAATCGATTATTAAAGATTAGATAAAAATTAGCAAAGTTTTAGGAAAAGGTATATCTTTAGATGAAATAAAAAAGAGACAAAAAAAAAGAAAAAAGATAAAAAGAATTATTTTTTTTTAAATTTTACTCAATATAACGCTTATGATATATACGATACTACATATAGATCATATAGTGAGGGCACGTTGATTTTTCATCAAACAGATGTTTTTTTATGTGAGGGAAACATTGGATAAAAAAATTATAATTTACTTTGTTTTTAAAAATAATTTCTCTTTGAACCTAGAATATGTATATAAATTTATTCAAACCATATGTTTTTAAAAATAAACTCCTGTCAATAAAATATTAATATAAATAATCATATATAGATATATATATAATATATTAAGGGCAAGAAGAATACACTCTAACATTCACTTGAGTGGAGGCAGTTGTAATTATGTAGCGGTCTTGAATTTGCTTAGGAAGGAGGCGAGGATTGCCTCTTTTAATTAGCTGTTAACGTTTGATGTTTTCCGGTAGTATTTTAGATGTTTTTCATCTAATGGCTTTATCGGAATTCTACTTGTTTTTTCTAGAGATTTTTAATTGAAGGTGGTTAATGGTAGATCATTGTCCTTTTTTCAATCTCTTTTTGCATGCTCCAATTGGCCCGATTGTTCTTGCTACCAATTTGACTTCTTATCTTCATCATGAGCAAGACTACGAAGGGAGATTTCGTGAAGCTGATGAATCTCGAAGTTTGACAAATTTATGATGTTAAAGTAGGTGTTATTGCATTTTAGTCTAGTTCACAAGATATATATAGAGATCGCTTTTAAATATCAGATCTTCAGTTCTGAGAAAATTCTGAACTGTGGATCATAAATTTCGTTTTGCATTTTGTTTTTCTGTTTAATTAATAATATCCTTCTTTCCATGGCATTTTTTATGTCATATGCTAAAATCTCTCATTTTTTTTCGGTAGTTGTGACTTTTGCATTCTCTATAGAGTATTTCCTACGAAGACAACTACCAAATTGAAGAAATTTTTTGTTGTAAAGCATGGGTGTTTTAATAATTCTTTGAGGGTTTTTGATTGTGATTCCTCACTGACATCTGAGAGAGAAGTTCAGGAGTCCCGGTAGTGATCATAGATGAATGATATATCTTTGTTGGCAGAAGCTTTCGAGCATCAGAGCTGATGATATCCCATCTTTGTTTCATATAGATACATAGTTCTTATATATATGATCTTTTGAACTTTCACTAATGTTTGGGGTAGTGTTGCTTGTTTCTATTTGTCTGGCCTTTTGCTTATAAGATATTGCTGCATGGAAATATTGCTGAAGACTATACGCACTGGTAACATGTGATACTAAGATCCAACCTCAAGTCATGTGTTTTTAACGGTTCATCGGACGATAGTTTAATCAAATTATTCTGAAGAACAGCTTTACTTTTCGTTTGGATCATTCACTAAATGTATCACAGTTTAAAGAACGCAAGATTATCGTTATATAATCTCATGTGTCTTATTTAGTATTTTTTCATCGTACTGATTGCTCGATAGTGTTGATGCGTTATCGCTAAGTAGAGTTAAGTTATTGCCGGTCTTTTTAATTTGGAAATCTTTTAAGATGTAGAACAAGTTCTGGATTATCCAAGTATACTTGTTGTTAAGGTTTTGCTATGATTTTACTGCCTAATCCTAATATGTTTAGTAAAAACTGGTTTTTATTTCACGTCCACTATATCGCTTAATTTATAGCAATATATGTTAAATCTCTAGTAATCAGATAACCACTTTCTGAGTAGCTTGATACGTCCTTTAGGATTGTTAAGTTATTTATATTTTTGTTTGCCATGCTTATCTCTTAGAATCTGATTTTAGGGGCGAATGTTTTCCGAGAGTTAAGAGAATCTCACATTCGAAGTCATGTTCCAAAGTGTTAGATTGCTGGTTTGGGCAATAAATGTTGGAGTCATGTGGATTCTTTATCAACGCAATTTATACATCGATGTGAATCTTTGAATTTTTCATGCTCGACTAGAGAGAAAGGCTTTTGAATTCGTGCAGAAAGGTATGCCAGCGTTTTGAGTCTGTGTTTTGTTAAATAAGGTTTTATTCGTGACAGCAGCTTTTGGATTAGTCTTTTATTTTAATAAAGCCTGCCATGTTTGGATGAAAGGGTTGTATAAAATATTCGGAATTAATTAGAAAGCTCCAGTATACGTATTGTGAACCCAATGAGTAACTGGTGGTTCGGTCAACAATTTAACTGGAGATGGACTGTTTCCGCATCTTTTCGGATGAGAACCCAGGATATTCATTAGTATGTGGGCATATTTAAACATAATGGAGATTGCATGTAGTAATAAGTAGTAAAATTAATTTGCTTGAGCTTATCAATAATGCTCAGTTTTGATAACTTTAAAAGTAGTTTTCTGAAGCTAACCAGAAAAGAGCTCCTCAGTGACCCTGGCATGGTCTTTGGAATTTCTGGAATGTTATTTAAGGATTGAATTATGACCTTTTGAATATAATCCTTTGATTATACTTGATGACATTTTGCTTATGATTTTTATATTAACTCTGATTAAAATTCATATAAAGCGATTTAGACTTTAAAAGTTTTGAGACAAACTTAATATACTCCCTTAATGGTACGACACTTGGCAATGAATATAGTACTAGTAACTTTAAAAGAAGCTCTGCTAGAATGAAAAATTCTTTACTCAATTAACTTATTTTTATGGTCAGAATATCTTTTTACGTAAACATATATATAGTCTATCGTGTAATCTCATTATGACTTCACCTTGTTTCAAATACTTAACAAGTATTAAAAATATGAAATTTGATTTTCATGTTGCTTTTTATCTTACCACAAACCTGTTAACTAATCAGTTTATTCAGTAGCATATGAGCAAATCTTCCTTGATAAAATGGATAAAGAATAAGGTAATACTCAACTATTTTACAGGTGTGACCATTATTCAGTCCTAAATATTATGGTAAATTAACTTCCAATTGTTGAAAACTGTCTTTCCTAATAATTTAAACCTTTTGTAGTAGTATGCTATTAGGTTTTCCCTTTAATGCTGTTATTTTTAAAACTTGTTGCTTTTTTTCAGTTATGAGGAAATTTTGGTGTCAATAATTACGTTGAATGTTCTTTAAAGCATATTTTAGCTCATTTGCATTCTTCTGCATTTAAAACCTTAGAATATTGGTTTCCTTGATCAAACTCTTTCCTCAGAACATCCTAACTTCCTCCTCTTTACCACTAGTAATATGATCCACCAAAAAGGTTTTCATTTTATTAGGCACATATGAAATCTATTTTAAGGAATCATACAAATTACAAACAACTATTAAATTTTTAAGAAATTAAACTCTAATATTAAATCACTTTTAAAATCTTAAGAAACCAACCCTCAAAGCATATTACTATTTTATTCC